>JAKWJA010000151.1:0-87126 GCA_027704765.1 Solanum habrochaites
TACTGGTTAGAGTAGAAAGGAGGTCGGAGGCATTGCGATATAGTTATTAAAATTTGAAGTTGTTAACGATTGGGTTCTTTTTATCTAAATTCATTTTTACTGCACAACGTCAATCGCATGTTAATTGTGTTTCGTGATTGTCCTGTTAGTAACTGGGATGCATGTGTAAAGTTGTCATCCTAAGAGAAAATAATAGCTTCTGTGGTAAGTTCTAAAAATTTACTTGTTTTCTGCCCCAAGTGTTTATAGTTGGTTTGTTTTGGTTGCAGGATTAACTGGTTTTTTCATTCTCTAAATAAAAACAATCCGTGCCTCATAATTAGAAGTTTTTTATATATATCGTCCTACCATACCCTAAGAGGGGGTCTTTTATTTTAGTATGACATTGTACGAACTTATTAATTTAAGTCGAAGACTAGTTAGGTGTTTCATTAAAAAGTAGTTTTAAATTTTTATTGGATATCTTGAGGAATTTTTTAAAAAGTAATTACTTATTACTATTTGATTATTAACATATATAGCAATATGCTGAAAATACTATGTATTTTATGGAATGCTCTTCGGTTTCGCTTTTACTCTCTCACTTCTTTTTTAATTTCTTGCTCTTCTCATCTCCTCTTTTTCTTGTTCTTTCTCCCTCTCGTACTGTTGCTTTTTTCCCTTTCTTTTTCTTTCAACTTTCTTCCTTAGAATAGTTAATGATTCTACAGATAAAAACTTGTACAATAATTAATTAGCACAAAAAATGTTAATCGTAAACCAATGAAAAGACGATAAGACTACAAGTAATGAATTAAACTTACATTTAAATATATTCCCACACAAATTAAAGTTGAATTAGAAGAAATTAAATATGAATGCAAAATGTAGCAAAAAGAGTTTCTTGATCTATAAACTCGGCTAAAACTTGTATTAATAATGAATTCAACCAATAATTCAATCGTAACAAAATCAATCAAAAACTGTAAAATAAATATATTAATTAACTTGTATTTAAAAGTGTATTACACAATATAAGTGGCTAGAAGAGAAATTAAACATGGAATAAAAAACATATAATGAAATACCAGACAATGATCTATAAAGTGAACTAAACATGTATAAGTAATGAATTAAACAGTATCCAAATGAAAAAATATTTAATGATTCGTAGACTGAATAAAACTTGTATAAATAATTAATTAGATGCAAGTAATCTAATTGTAACAAAGGAAGAGACAAAGTGAACTTCCAAACGAATCAAACTTGAACTAAAAACGTATTACACACTTAAAGTTGAATTAGAAGCGAATTAAACATAATTGCAAAATGTAGCAAATGAAAGATCATTATGTGATTTGTAAACTGAATAAAACTTGTATCAATAATAAATTAAACAGTATTCAATCTAACCAATCAAAACCAATTAAACTGCAAAATAAATTAATGATTAAAAAGTGCATTACAAATATTAATTTGAATTAGAAAAGGAAGTAAGCCATGAATAAAAAAATGTAACTAATAATGAAACACCAGAGAATGGAATGATTCTATATCGTGAAATTAAACTTATATCAATAATAACAAACAAGTACATAATAGCACAAATAATAAACTACAACATGAATAAATTGTGTAAAAAGTGTATCACAGAATATTAAAGTTTGAATTAGAAGAGAAAAACAACAAAGAAAAACATAATAACGAAAGACAAGACAATAATCATAGATCAGAGTTAAGCTGTATTATTCATGAATAAAATATGTATTATAGGTGTGTTAGAAATTATTTGTTTTATCTAAAGAGCATGGCTGATGTTTGTGCAGATGTTATTATAAAAGTATTATTAAGTGTGTTACTTAAATATTTGGTTATATCACTAAAAGAAGAGTGAAAATTGTAATATGTATTATAAAAGTATCTTTCATGATTTTAATCACAATTGATGAAAACAGAAATCTAAATACATATGATGTATAAAATATGTGTCTATATTTTAAAAATTTGAAATTATATTTGACATATGATATTATAAGTTTCTGTGATGTTGCTATTCCTCTTCTCATCATGTTTTTGAATAAAATTGATGAAATATGGGGTAAGAATGATTTTAAAAACAGTTATTTAAATGAAAATATAAAAAAAAAACAAGAATAAAAAAAAGAAGAGAAAGATACATAGAAAGAACGAAGACGACGAAGAAGAAAAATAAAAAAGAAGAGGAAAAGGGGAAAAAAAAAAGAGAAAAAAGGCAGGAAAGAGTGTGAAAGAAAGATAATAGTACAATTTTAGTATTTTAAAAAAATGTTATATTTTAGTTAGAAAAAGATGTGACATAGATGATATATTTTATAATCTAACATTGATGTGTCTTTTTTTGTGATGTACCTTTTGATTTGACAAATTAAAATTCGACGATTCATACTCTACAGTTAAAGAGCACACCAATTTAGTTTTTTTTTTAATTTCCATATTAAAGTGAAAAGGAATATATATATTGAGACGAGAAGAAGGAACTAATGTGACCTGATAATAGGATATTAATTGAAGTGATAAATTGTAGAACTAAATATGACATCTCAAAAGAATATTATCATCTTCGTTTTCCCTCCTATAAATTGAAATGCCAACTTTTAGTTTACCTTAATCTTATCTAAAGATAAGTATGACATGTGATGAGAGTTTGTGACTTTTAAGCGAAGGGTATAAGATTGAATCGAAAATTAAATCAAATTGCATATTGAGTTCAATCAAAAGTAAATTTTACTAATAATCTTTGGTATTAGAAAAAAATTCGTTATTTTGAGTTTAGTTTGATATTAGAAAAAAAAATCTGGACTATATTTGAGTTTGATTCCTAAACAAATTTAATCGAGATCTAACCAATCCATAGTATATATAATCTTGAAAATTTCTTTATATGGTAATTAAAAGTATTTACTTTGATATAATTTCTAAAAACTTCTAATGTTTTTTCATAATTTTTGTTATTTAACATATTATTTTAAGTTTTTTAGACTTAAAATTTTGAATGGTCTAATAAATTTTATTGTCCCTAATATTAGTAACTCTAATAAAGTTTGAATCAAAATCAAATCCATATTAATACTAACAAAAAAAATCATTGCAACACCAAGAATAACAATAATGTAGAGTATTAACACATATGGTTTTGAATCCAAGTTAGGTACAACTAAGAGACGTTCTACTGAGTTTTGATAGTCCTATTAAGGGTCTTTTCGTAGAGTGTATTAGCAAAATTGATGCGTGCATTAACTTTATGTATTAGAAGTACCTTGTTTGACACACTTTTTTATGTTTTGTATAACTAATATCATGAATTTCTAGTTATTAGTAATTCAAAGTGATTTAATGCATATATTAGTATTTTAAAGATACGTATCCCTCAAAATTTCGTTTACATCTTTTCACCATAATTATGAAGGATATTTTTTACATAATTTTTTTATTCAACGCATGCTATTTTTTATACATCGAACCAAATTAGTGCATTAAAAAATATAGAGAAAATAGCCAAATGCAATACATTTTTTAAAACGGAATATATAGCCCCCCTAAAAGGTCACATTTAAAAAAATTGTGTTAGAAAGTTAATACACTCGTCCTTGCCATAGTTAATACACTCGTCCTTGCCATATAATATATATTATATTTTAATAAAAAATATTATCTTTTCCTTTATACTGTTTTCCCTTATATATTTTTCTTCTCTTTCTATCCCCTTTCTTTTTTTTTCTTTTCTATAATTGATTGATGATTTTTTTTCCATTGAAGAAAAAATTTCAAATTTTATTTATAACGACTTTAAGCTTACAATAATGAAATGTGCAGTTATGAAATTTCAAGTTTTACTATTGAAAGGAGAAATTACAAATCTATAATATTCTTTCTTTTTATGTCATTGATCAATCCTTAATTATTTCATCATTTTCATCTAACTTGCAAACATTAAAAGTTTAAAATCAACCCAACTCACTCCTTTCTTCCTATCATTAATTTTATCAAGTCCTAAACATTTGATATACATAAAAAACTCAAGTTCAAGAGGAGCTGACGACACGTTTCATGTTTTCATTATCAACGACTGCAAAGACAATTTTGAAGAGCAAAAATCTGACAAAATTTTTGATTCCTAACCATTTCATCCATCATTTGATTGATACTCAAGTTAGTTTCATGGTTGCGTTTGTCGAATTCTTCAGACAGCGTAAGACCCATAATAAGGATATTTTCATATTTATTTTCAAAATCATAAGTGAGTTTCATTGACAACCCAATTTTTTTTGAATATGAATTTAAACTATTAAATTAGTGCAAATCAAGATAAGAATTTTTCAACCCACTTGGCCATGTGTTTGACATGGTTTTCAAAATTTCACAATTTCATGAGCAAATTGAAAAATCAAAATTCTAGAATCAAGGGGATAATGAAATTTCATGGTGAATCCAATGAATGTGACGGTTGTGGCGGCTTAGAGAAGGTGAGTGTGGAGAGATGGGTTCATGTGGTTATGAGAAGAAAGAAATAAATAAGAAACAGATAACTTAAAATACACCTATTTAGGAAAAAATTTTCACAAATAAAATTTATTTTATGTGTTGGGTCCTCTCTCCCTCTCTAAGAGAGTGGTATACACTCACCGGTTATTAAGGCGAGCGAATCTAAATTATTTAGTTTTAAACAGTTTAGAGGGTGATAGGGGACATCGTGATTGGTTGGAGTGTGTAGTGAGATGTCGGGGTAACATTGGGAGACTTAGACCATTTGTTTTTCAAACTATATAGTTAGAAATAATTAATAGAACTAAGAAAGCATTGCTAATACAATCTACACAAAAAATTATTTTTATACACTACTAGAGGACCCCTTCGTATTATACTTTTTATATCTTATTTGGATTAAACTACTGTAATAAGAGATATCCTATGGTGTACATATACACATATCCTTGTACAAAAGGATAAATGCATAAATTACCCCTTGCACTTGTGCGGAAAGTAAGTTACACATTCAAACTATTGTGTGACCTATGACATACCTAATCTTGCTTAAAGTGATATTAATACCCCCTTCCGAAGACAATCTTAGTTGTGTATAAAAAAAGTTTATAAAAAAAGTGTTGTACACATGTTTTCATAGATAAATAATATTTATTTTAATTTTTAAAAACCTTTATCTATTGATAATTTTTTTAAACTTGCAAAAGAATAAAAAATCTGGGCTAATCTTCCTCCCCCCTACACCAGGCATTTCTCTTTTTAAATCTATTGTCTTCTTCTTCTTCTTTTCTCCAGTGTTCATAGATTGAAGAAAATAACTTTGACTAAAATAGGATCAATAAGTTTACTTATGAAGTTTAAGAGCTGGCGGCGGCGATAGGTGATGTGCAACACCATTATTGCCGTGGAACAAATAAAATTTCAAGATCTACATAATTCTTTAAAAATCTTGATAACTAGTATGTAAATCAAGAATTTAATTAGTATTATTTGTGTGTAGTAATTAATAAATATGCTCTTGATGTTTGAGAGAGAGAAAAGGCCAAATGCCCCTTCAAGCGTTGGCCATATTTCCAACTACAACTACTTAACCTTTGCGGGGGTCTATAACAAACCTGAATATTTTGTTTGTATATTATTCCCACCCTCAAGGACGCTGACGTGGGCCATATACGTAACTCCCCTGGTGGCGCGTTAGAACGTGATAAAGGTCTACGTTGGAGTCAAATAAGCCCCCCCGCCCCAGGGCCCCCCCCCATCCCAACGGGTAAACTTTACTCTTATTTAAAACATACATTATTATTTTTATTTTTTCACTTTGTTCTTCATCCACCATTGTTCTTTGTTCATCTTGAAACAAAAGTCCCTCGTTTTTGTTTCATCCACCAGGTTCTTCAACCATTTCTTGTCTATTTAGGCAAACGTTTTCGTAAACTTATTCAACTACGATTGAAGGTAAGGTTTCCAATTTGTCGAATTTTAGCGTGATTTCACTTCCAATTCAATAGTTTTTTTTTTTTTGATCATGGGTTATAATGTCTAACGTGTGAATTGACTAAGTATTGCATGGAAGAATAAGAATTTCCGATTGCTCAAAACCATAGTACAGAGAAAACATGGAAAATTTGTTGCATATTTCGACTTTCTTGGTCGAAGTCGAATCCAGGTAGACGGATTTGTATGCCCCTACTATGGTTTGTATGGTACTTTCTTCAGTTATTTGATTTTGTTCAAACTTGATGTGAATGTAATAAGAATAATGTTTTTATTTGTTCAGTCGAAAACAATGTAATGTTTTTTCGATTGGAGAGATAGAGAAGAATCGATCAAAGATCAAAAATTATACCTCAAATTGGTGACCAAATCAAGAGTTGAAAGATGAAGTTTGGGTAATCGGACATATGTACAAATCAATGGCAACAGTTATGATGTTTCATTTGACAGGAGAGAAGAGGTTCAAATGAAGAAATTGAAATGGTGTCCGTTGATTGGAAGTCATTTTATGTATTTTGATTTGGTGTTGGAGCTTTGTTCATGAACAACCGATTCGAAGTAGGGTTTATGCAAGTATTGAAGTAATTGAATTGCATAACGTATGTCAGGCGTTAGTAGCGAAAGGCGTTTGAACTCTAGATGATTGTCATATGTATTATGTGAAATTTTGTATATCAATATATAATCTTTTGATTTACAACCTGTCTTTAGTAGACATAACTACCATTTTTAATAGTGTTCTAGTCGTGTTTATACTACGACTAAATCGGTAACCAACACAATTTGTAAGAGAAACGAGCTTTAATGACTAATTTGATTGTTTTAAACAGGTCTCACAACTATGTCAAATTACAAAAAGATCAAAACAAAAACATATTGATGTTCAATACTAGTTACATATCATATTCAAAATGGAATCTTTCTTGCCTACTTAAAACAGTACTGTCCTATCTTACTTCATAGATGGAGTGGTTTTGTTTGAACTACTTCCTCTATTTTCTCTGTTCCCATCTCAGTTGTTGAAGGTTTATTGTTGTGATTGCTGTTTTCTAGTCCATTCAACTTGGGTGCAGTATCTGGTTGGAACCAATATCACCAGTAAACATTAGAAGATTTTGGTCACCTTTGTTGAACCAATAGAGGAATATCTTAAACGTGACATCCCAGGATGTATTCAAAGTAGGAAAGATACTGACGATTTTGTAGTTTTAACCATTAAAAAATAGTAATAAACTGAATCAATAGGAAACAATTACATTAAGAGCTTTGAATCCTCTTCAGCTTGAAACACACCATCTCTACTGACTGCCTTGCCTTTTGTATGAGGTTGTGTTCCCCTACCCCGTCATCTTCCTTTGTTACGATTATAGGCCGATGGACATGTCGAAAGGTTACACTAGGTTTGCCAGTTGTCTTCCTCTTGCACTCTTTTGGATGTGTTGAGATGCAGTAGTGCACAGGGTGGCAGGTGGTCTTCCTCTGCACTTTTGTAGGTGCTGCAGATGCATAGGTCCTGGAGATGCACTAGGTGCAGAAGGTGGCCTTCTATTGAACCTCTTTGCAAGGTCATGGAGATGCACTAGGTGTTGTAGGAGATGATCTCCTCTTGACATGTTGCAGGACCTGGAGATGCACTAGCGTCTGCATGTGGTCTTCCTCTTGGACCTCTTTGTGAGGAAGGACTCAGCTTATGTTTGTGCCTTTCTATGATGCCTATAGTTCAAAGAAATGTAATATTACATATGAGAGTAATATCACATTACCTATTAAAGTTAATGATTTACCTTTGGTCTGCCTAAACCTGAAGTTTGCCCTTTCCCTTGTTGTATTTGATGGTTCTTCCCTTGCTGATGACTCAACCATTATGGACATCCGTTCTTGTGTGGCCTCTAACATTACAGTTACTACATGTCATGCAATTTCCATCTAGGTAGCTTTCCATGATTTTTTACTTCCACAGCTTCCCTTCTTTCTATGTTTACATGGCCGCCAACATGCTTTTTATTTCAGATGGTGCAACTGTGGGTTAGTAGATTCAGGCCAATCTCCATGTATGTGACAGGTTGAAGGACAGTGTCATAATCCTTCGCAAAGTAACTTGCCTCTTACTATAAACAGTGTCAATGTAGTAAGGGGGTTCACTTTCTTAAGTAATGGACAGCCAAAACAGTACATGGTATGCCTTTTTACCTGCAATACACTACAAGTACAAATCCACCTACAAGATCACACTGTGTTGAAATGGTCCTTCTCTCACTCAAAACCCATCAAAACTCCATTAAATTCAATATTACACTTCATTGACTATCAATATTCTCTGTCGTACCTTAGACACATTGGAGAAAAATCACACATCCAAGTATTTAGGAAGCTCTCTAACTTGGCTATTCTGGGTCATTCTTTTTACTCTTATCTTTCAAAGCATAGTGTAATTGTCGTGGATCTAGGTGCAAAAGATCCTATGAATTTAAGCAATCAGACAAATTGTTATCTACCAGAATCACATTTACTTGAGTAGTATTAAAGTAAACCTTACACCAGAAATCTATGTTGTAGTCATAAGAGTCATTCATCAGTCTTGTTGGACAAGCAACTTCATCTTTGCAACACTTTTCCTCAATGAGATTAAAAGGTACTCTTTGAAATAGACCAAAACTTTTGTCTTCTTTGGAGACCTCTCCAGTCCTTAGCCCAGTTATAAGATTTGGTCTAGCCCACATTCTATGTTCAGCAACAGGTTAAAATATTTGAATTCTCCTATTCATCCATTAATAGATCTATCTATGCTATAATAACCAAATATATGAAAATTGATAAAGACAGATACAAAATAAAAAAATAGTACATATCCCTTCTGCATTATATGTGATTCAGTACGATTTTCACCATTCTAGTATAGATCATCCTTCACAAGTTTGATAACATGTCCATGTTTTTCTTTTTCGATATCAATCTGCCGAGCCAAGTGGGCATATCTGTTAGTACCATCTCTGACCACACAACTAACAATGTCTTTACAAAACCCTTTAAGAAACAACCATTAACCTATGAATTTTACTGCGATTTTGGAATGCCTTCTGCGATGATTAAAAAAAAAAACAACTATGGAAAGCTCTGAAATAATGGCCTTACCGAGAGCATCAAGTTCAACCAAGTTTAACCAACACAAGTGCTCCCTGGATTGGTCTCAAAGTTCATTTTTTAGTCAAGGAATTTTCCCAAATTCCACAACATGATTCACCCATGATCTCTTTCAACCTTGAGCTCTTGCCTCCAAATTAGTTCTTGACAACATCGACATTTTAAATTTTTTCCCTGATCAACTGTTGGACAACTTGAAAAATTGTTATATGTGGCTGCTATATTTATCCTCTTTCTAAAATGTGTAGTATGAACTTTGCATGACACAATAGTTTTCTGTTGTGCGTTACAACTATGCTTGGATTCTAAGTCTTCATTATGACATCATTGGTGTTTTGTCAGACATGCAAAAAAAAAGCCATGGAAAACCTTCATTGCACCTACATCTAACTCTTTTTGGTCATTCACACACTTCTCTTATTAGAACTCGCCTTGGCAACATATTTACTTACTGCCCTCTTCTAAATTCATTCCATCTCGTCAAGACCATACCAAATGCCTTACAACTGTCGTGGCAAGTAGGATCAGATAATTTTTTGATTGATTTGGCCTCCTTCTTCTTGGTTACATTGACACTCTTGGTAAATTTACTCTTTCAGATTCAACCAACATTCATCACTAAATTCACCTTACTATTCAAAACTTCCATTACAGAAATGCAAATAGTCTCATTCACACCTCATATTCCTTCAAAACTTACTTTACCTGTTGAGTTTTATCAAAACCTAAATTGGTCCAGTTCACCTACTGGTACCATTCGTATCAGGTGGTACTCTCTCTTTCTTTTTCTTCTTTTGAAAAGACTCTTAATCCTCAAATGACCTAACCCTCTTCCTGTACATCACTACAGTAGTTCTCACCTATCCCACCAATCCACATTCAGACTCAGGAACTATCTTCTGTTGAGTATAGACCCTCTTCTTATACAAATCAGATTCAACAGGGCCTTGAAAACTAGCTCATTAACATCTCATTGAACTCCTCAGTAGTGGAAGGAGATCTAGGAGGAACAGTTTATTGGTAGGATTTTGGTAGTGGAATGAGGGGTAGGAAGGAGATTTACGAATAGTAACTATAGTGGGAGGAGTTGGGGTAGAAGCAGATTCCAGTTGCAGAGATTAGTGAAAGGAGTTAGGGTTATTAGAGTGAGATCTAGTATCAAAGGAAGTAATAAGAAAGGGGTCTTCCCTACCACATTTGGCCATTTACTTTATTAAACGCTGAACTAGATTCCTCCATTATCCCATGAGGAGGGGATATTTTCTATAAAAGCGGGGTGGGGTCCACAACTGATCATAAATTAAGTTGTTTTACATATTACCTCCCCAATATCTCATCTTCCAAATAAAACTTAACTGCTACAAATATCCATATCATTATTGAATATATCTTCCAAAATTGTCACGATTAGGAGGTTTGATTCTAATATGGCAAGTTGGTGTGTATCCCAATCCTTTTGTACCTTCTTAATTCAAATAGGACAGTGATCCCACATAACACAATCCAGAAACTATCATGACCGGGCCATCACTGTAAAACTGGTTGCCATACTCAAAATCGAAGACTCCACCATGATACCATCTTAACGTAATCAAAACTAAATCCATCATCTCGTACTTGAACAATGTAATAATAGTAAGGAACTGAGGAACACTATGTTTTCTAAGAAATTTATTAGTTACTTACAAATTCAAGAGGCAAAAGAACAGGGAGAAGAAATCAAAAGAAACAAAATCCCTAATCGACCACTATAATCAAAACACTAATAAAAAATAACCCCTAATAATACAAACACATATCAAAATGACATTGAATGCGCAGTTCACACTAACATCAAAAATGTATTCAATAGTAAAAGATTCTAACCTTTTCCTCAAAAGAGTATCGAAGTAAGCTTTTCGTTCAAACAATGGCCTAATCAATTGACTGGAAGAACAACGAAGAAAGAATTAAAGAAATAAAGAGAAGCAGAAGACCGGAAAGGAAGCAGAAAGAAGAAAGAAAGAAAGAAAGAAGAACGAAGAAGGGTGTCTTGGTGGGGGAAAGAGAGTTTTGTCAAAAGGTACAGGTAAAGAATGTCCACGTCAAATTTTCAAGTCGTGTAAAGTCGTGGGGTCCAGATTATACACGTGTACAAAGTGTATACAAATAATTTATAAATCGGTATAGGTGACCACATGCAGAGTCTGACGGTGTGAATGAAATAATATATTAAAAAAAAGTCAGGGGGGTAATGGACCCCTGCAAAGGTTACGTATGTAGTTCGGAAATATGGCCCCCCCCCCCCCCCCCCCCCCAAGCTGAGGGGGACCATTTGACCCTTCTCTCATTGATTTGAGAAATAAAATGAATGTGGTGTTGTATAGTGCTGTGGAACGGGAATAGAGAAGAAAGATGGAGAATCCTTTTCTTCTATGAACTTTGATAAATTTAGTTAATATAGCATGAATTTTATGCCATTAATTGATCTGATTTCAATCGAAAATTAGAAAAAAAATTATGATTCGTTATAGTGATTATTTTTGGTGACCTTCTCGAGGAATTATCTGTGCGAGTTCAAGGGACAAATAATGACTTTTAAGTTGAAAAAATGGCTAATTTTTTATTTGAAGGTCACTAATTTATTTATTTAGATTTCTCATAAGGGGTAGAGCCTTCTAAAGCAAAAGCGGAAATCAACAACATGAGTGGCCTAAAGCGAGAACGAAGAGAGGGGACCTACATTTATTTTTCATTCTATATACGTTTGTTTTTTTTATATCTTCTTTTCTAGCTATTCTATATGCGAAGGTCGTTAGTAATAATTTATAATTAATTTGTTTTAATAATTCCTTTTCGAATGATAATATAGATAATTCATTCAATCTCGCTTGAGACATTGTTGATCTAAAAGAATATTTAATCAATTTTAATTTTAAAATTTTTTCTTTCAGATGAGGCAACAGTTACATGAACTATAACATTATTTTATAAGCAATCTGTGTATTTGGAAAAGAATCAACTCTTTTTGTTTGATTGAAAATTTTTATTAGATCATTATCTTCTACTTATATTATTCACTTTTAACTCAAAAATAACTATAAACCATCAATATCAGAATAACTATTATGTGTTCAAGAAATTTTAACGTTAAGACAATACTCCCTCCATTTCAAAAGGATAACCTAGTTTGACTTGGAACGGAGTTTAAGAAAAGAAAGAAGACTTTTTAATCTTTGTTGGTTCTAAATTAAAAGTTATGTCAAATATACCAAAACTCCCTTCATCTTGTGGTCTTAAACATGCCACGTGAAAGTTGAAAGGTGATAGTGTTGCAAAAAAGGAAAAGAGGACAGCTTTTCAAACAAACTAAAAAGGAAATCGGGACATCTTTTTGAAAGGAGGGAGTATTTTTAAAACTCTAATCTCTAGTGATCTCAATATTTTACCACTAAATAAGAAATCAAAAATATTTCCATATGCTTCAATTGGTTCAAATCTATTTTGAAGTGAAAAAGTAGTTTGATCTACTGTACATACATAAGTAATCAACTCTAAAAGATTCATCAAGAAACTTTGTAATTTCGTTATCCATATTTTCATCAAATTGTTCCTTACAAAATTAAGGTTTATATTCATCTCATATGTAATTTTCTTAGTAAAAATCACAGCACTCATAGTACGTGTACACACATGCGCACACACACACTAGTTTCACGGCACGTGCATAGCACATGTGTATCTTATGTAGTAAATGATGTTGTAATATAGAATTAATACTAAACTAAAGTTTTTAGTAAATAATTATAATATAAATAACATAGGACAAGTACTTTTAAATGATTAATACAAATTGTCATAGAGTTATTTGCATTTTTAGATCAAAATGACCAGCTATAATTGAAACATTTCAAAATACATCTAAAGTTTAAATGGAGAGAAAGTGTAACTTGTTCTGTCTCTTGAGGTTATGAGCATAAATTATACAGATCATTTAAGTATAAGTTTTCTCTTAAATATTCATACTTAAAATTTAGTATGTGCATGACACTAATAAATTTACAATAAATATTTCAATATTTTATCTTTATACGCATTCTATCTTCTACTAATTAATATTTGAGTAGAAGTATCACAGAAGATAGGAATTCTGCAAAAAAGGCACTTTGTTGTTATAACAAATGATAATTAAGTTGAGGTTTGAGTGTATGCAAATATTTTGCTTGACAAGTCTTTGTTTAGGACAAAATACATACAAATATATTATATTATATATATTATATTACTATATATATAACTATACTATTATATAATATATATAGGTATATTAATGTCATGAACATTCACCTTTAGTGAAAATGTTTTATTTCTCTAAGTTTTCTACCTATCTTTTTAAAAATTGTAGTCTTCTCGTCTTCCTACCGCAATCCTACAGATATATCAGTTGGTGTCTATGAAAAGTATCTAGTATTTATGAAGTGTATTGTGAATATAACATATTAACTTTTTCGAACTAAACTTTTTAGGGATGAATAGAATGACATATTGTTTAGAGAATTTTTTATTTAGATTATTTTATAATCAATCCAATATTTTTCTTATTACTTTTATATAACTAAAAAGGTTGTGTCTTGTAACAATCCGAAAAATGGACTATGTAAGTAATTGCCGAAGCATCTAGAATGCCTAGATTAAACGAGTTCACACGGCCTTGATGCGGTGAACCGAACATCAGAACCGCTGCACCATCCAGCCAGGAGACCCTAGATTAGTCAATTCTAATCCGAAAAACTATAATGTTTCCAAGTTGCAGGTCCTTGTCAACTAGCTCCCATCAATTGTAAGTAGTGTGGGTATTTTGCTGTAAGAATAGGGATATGTAACGTGTTTTCGGATGCTTTGCACTGATGTAGGTCAGATTATGTGATGCTAATTATGTCTTACCGAGTTTATGGAGAAACCATGTGGATGCATTGTGTAGGCCGTTAACGCGTGTCACAAATTGAAGTGTGAATAGGAATGTTGAAGCCTTGTATTTTATGTGCAACAATGCTTGTAAAAATCGTGATGGTCATATGAGTTGATGGTTGAATGAGTGAAAACTCTTATCTAATGAACACAAAAATGTATCTAAAATGTACGAATGCTCTTTGAATTGTCTACAATCTACCGTATAAAATTGTGGAGAATGGATGGAAAAGTATTAAATTTTCCAGATTGTGGAAATTTTGTTCGCTAGGTAACTTGAGGAATTGGAGAGATTTAAAAATTATTTTTTTACTATGTGAGGTCATTAGGATGAAACCCGAGACTCATATAGTAGGTTGCTGAAAATCATATTAAGGTAGAGAGGGGGATTCGAAATGGGGGTAAGGATGGGTGAAGAAACTAAGGAAAAAGGAAAATAAAATAAAATAGGGAGTGTGGGGATCAAACCCAGAACCCCTTGGATAGGTGAGAGAGGTAGGAGAAATTAATGAAAAATAAAATGAGGTTGTGGGGGATCGATCCCACATCCTCTTGATCTCAAACGAAAATAGAAAGGAATGAAAAGAAAAAAAAAGTGTGAGCATTGGGGATCGACCTCAGGTCCCCAAGCCGAAAATGTAAACCAAAAAAAATTAAATATGAGACTAAGTGTTGCTCAAGGGATTCGAAATCGGGTTCCCTTGCCCAATTTCGTATTGATACACAAGTCTTCGTGATTAAATATTTAATGAATGCCGCCTATGAGAATCAAAATTGAGACTTTGACATATTTACAAGATGCATAAGCCTTGTACCATATAATCTTGGGTAAGTATAAGTCACTTAGACGAATTATGAATGAAGCCTCATGGATTATACGTATGGATTCATAAGTCCAGCGTATGTTTAAAAGTAAGTGAACCTAAGATGTATATGATGAAATGATGTAATCCCAAGAGGGTTAGGTAAGAGTATGAAATACACCAAAAGGCCAAGTGCATTGGCATATGATGAGATGAACATTCACGTAATGGGGTGAGTAAATATGAAGAGCTAATATGCTAAAGTTAATGAATGTGGTGACAACATGATAAGAGGCTAATATGAAAGATGAGATCAATCTCAAATGAGCCTAAGTAAATGTTACCAAAACCGTACTCACCTATGAGAGTGTAAGATTAATAAAGAGACCAGTCTCTAAGAACACTCTAATGACAGTATTGAGATTAATGCACACTTAATACTAATGATGAGATGAGAAATCATCTAATGAGCAATGATGCCCTCATGCTAGAAGCCAACTTCTATGATGTGTGAGATGAATGTAATGGAACTTTATACGGAGCACCGATAGGCTAGCTATGAGTCGCGATTCCTTCTTTTGGGAAGGCAGAGGTTCGTGTAAATCTCATGAGATGAGACTGTCCATTTAGGCGGGTATGGGTCTCCTTATATCTCCTAGTCTTTGAACCTATGCAGCCAACATAGGGATCTAGCAGGGTTCAATTCCCTATATACGCTAGCATGTTTTGGTTTCACTTTGGCCGGTGATTCCACCTCTTTTCGGTGTGGGGTAGACACTAGATTTCATGGAGCTCACATGATCTATGTCGGTTAAAGTTAAAGTTCCCGATGAAACAATGAGGCCAGCATCATGTAATGCACACTATGAAATGAATGATACCAAAGGTGTTTGGATAGGATAATCAACAGGTGAACTTGACTTAAGTAATGACACTAGGTCATTCTTGGTCATTGCACAATGAACCCTAAGAGAGTCCTAAACATCCTAGGTATATAAATGAATGAAAAAAATGAAGTACGTATGAATGAATGAAGCAGACTCTGTGTTTGCTAAAGAAGGGTCCCTAATTGAGGTCCCATATGTTGAGCCCTCATTCGGAAAGTCCTAATGTTAAGTCCGTGTTCCAATTTCTCACGGAATACGAACGAATGATATATGACATATGTATGTGCTAAATAATGTGTGTTATGTGCTGTGTGAAATATGAAAAGAATGATGATGCATGTTACTCTCATAGCATGACTTTCCTAATCCGATTTGGTAAGTCCAACTGACTTGCCTTTCTATAACTCATATCGGTAGGAGAGAGCTCTTCTTAATCATGCATGTCCTTGGTGTGTACTTGCATACACCCATACTTAGTACAAGTGTGTACTAATCCCGTACAACCCTTTACTTTTAGGTGCAGGTGCAGGTCGACGCTAAAACTTAAGAGACTACATTGAAGCTATCTGGACGTGGAGCATTCGTCCGAACTTGGTAGGCCCTCATGATTTCGAGGACGCTTATCTTTTATATTCTAGATTAGCGTAGGTATGAGCTAGTGGAGGTTGTTCTACTTGCGTTTCCTTCTTAGCTTTTTTTAGACGTCGTATTGGTGCCATTTTGGAAAATTTTCTATTAATGCAGTTATGAACTATTTCTTCATTTGAATATCTTATTATTAGATGGGTTGGAACTGTATGTTAAATATAAATGCTATTCCTCTATGAGTATATATATACTTCAAACCAACAAAATTTTAATTTTCGTAAAATTAACCTACCCGATGCAACGATGACGTATGTAGGCTGCTCTGCGACCTCTAAGAGGTCAACGACGCCAATTTCGACTAGGGTCTAGACCCCGGTCGTGACAAAAGGATGTATCTTGTGACATAAAATTTTCGCAAAATAAAATGAATATAAAATAATAAGAAAAACATATATATGGAATGATACATTGCCAATAAAGAAGGAAGATGAAAATATATGTTCATTTTATATTCACTATAGTGTTCTATTTGATTAAAATCTCGTCAAAAAAACTTAACATTCTTTGCTCATTTTTACTTGCATATGTATTAAAAATTAATTATTATCATGAATATATTATCATATTATAAGTAAAAGTGATTTGTTTTTTTGAAATAGTGAATTTAACATCAAACTAATTCTTCAATGGATTATGTAGATGCCCGTTGTTTTAGCAAAATCAGAAAGAACCCTTCCATTTGCGAAGGTAAAAGAAAAAAAACTAAAAGAAAAAATAAAAAATCAAAGAAATATCATTACCCAAATCATGTGACTTGTTCAATTTGTTATTACTTATTGGTATTCCTCAAACTTTTCTCACTATTACGTAACGAAAATCGTAGCAAAAAATTGGTTCACCCACTCTTTTCTTATTGGTCCTTTCTAATTTAGTTGACTTGAACTTAATCAACTGTTGCAGATGACTTTGAAATTTTTTTAAAAAGAAGAAGAGTAGACAACTTTAAAAATTCATAGTTTAAAAGTGAGAGGAAATCCTCTATTTATAACTGAAAAATAGTAGTATTAATAGGTGTTAATTATTCCTTGTCAGAAAGGTTATAATCTTTCAAAAAATTCACCACTAATCGGAAAAATCACAACATTTTGCTAAAGTCTCAACATATCGAAAAAGGCACAACCCTTCAAAAAATTCACAACTCATTGAGAAAATCACAAGCCTTTAAGATGAAAGGGTATATACTTTTGATATAATACAAATAATAAAATTAATAAACAAAATAAATAAATTAATTTTAATGTGGGGTATTATAGTAATTCAACATCCAGTTTAGGAAGTTTGTAACTTTTAAGTCTATAAATACGATACACACATACAACATACATCGCATGCTACATATTACAAAGGAGCCGTAAGCGATGAGTTTAGTGACCACTACCCAATTTTGAACCGTGACCGGTGCTAAGGGGAAGAATCCCAAAGCAAGCCTTAACCAGAAATCTACAGAAAATCGAGCAGAGTTTCCTCTGTTCAAGGCCTATCCCGAAATTACTTGTATGAAAAATCAATAACACGGCCAATTAATATCATCACTAATCCATATTATTCATCAATACACTTTCGAAAAATAAAATTACTAATTCCAACTCCAAAACATAAGAATTTTCATACTAGACGCAATTTTACAATATGAATGAATACTCATAACTTCTAATAAAAGAAATGACAATGGAGCGACTCTAAGAATTTCAAAAAATGTCTATAAAAACTAACAAGCTTGTTGTCCACGCGAACAAGTGCGGGGTCACTAGAAATTATCAACTCGTAAGCTCTAGAAAAGTCCTTACAAATGTCACCTGCCTTCTCTGTAAAAATATTAGCAAGGAGTGAGACATTAACTCAGTAAGTAATAAAACTTAATCACAACCATTTTAATGAGGGACAAGTAATAAAACATGCTAGTACCGTAACAATATTCAATTTTATGTGCCTTATATAAGCAAAATCAATGTAAATATTTAATAGTAAATTGAGAAAAACATTTTCATATCAAATCTTATAGTTGTAAACTCAAAAAAAGATTTCATATCAAATACTTTCATATCAAATCTTATAACTGTAAAATCAGAAACACTTTCATATAGAATACTTTCATATCAAATCTTATATCTGAGAGGTTTCCAAGGATGAATCATGTAATCAGGGTGGCCTTCTCCTTAAGAAATAACCAATAACAGTGAACTCCTTATAAAAGAGTTAAATTTTCATATCAGTAGATCCCTACTTGAGGGATATCAGTAAGAGTATACTAGTTTACCTTTCCACTAGCAAGGGCTTTATAAGAAATTAGTAACTACAAGGTGCACCAGGTCTAACGTACCTTTCGTTAGCTACGAGATTCATCAAGGTCTACTCCCATTTATATTTTTCGTATAATAAGTATAAACGATTCAAAATCGAGCAAAGCATTTTGTATCTTATCAAATCATATCATTTCAAAGTTAAACAATCACTATAAAATAATTTATTTTTCTCAAATAACTGTAAAACCCTTTCAATCTCAGATATCATATCCTTGTAAGAATGAATGACTTCAATAATCTTTCGGTATCATATTCAGTAAAAGCTTGTCCCCCTTGCAAATGCAAACATCGTACACATTTACATTTCAGAAACTATGTAAAAATCATGAATTTGTGGAATACAATTGTGGGAGGATTAATATGTATTCACCGGTACTCCTGTCGAGTTCCAAGCTTGCCTCTCGTATCATTATGAATTCCTTGTCACTATAATCCACATTCAAACATTTCGTGTTAACACTATTTATTTAGGCAATTCAACTACCTTAACAAAACCCAGCCTAGAGGTTTCATGACTGATTTGCCCATCAACTTAATTTGCTTAACACACGAATATTTCTTCTTGTCATTTCTCCACTGTAAAAATATGACTCTAACCTTAATTCCCAATTACTTTTATTGCATAAAAGCTCAATATCAAAGTTTTCAGTTCAAATCATTGATTATATTCACTTGGTTCATAAGAATGAAATAAATTTCTTCTTTCTTTTTGTCCTTCTTCTTCTTCTTCTCCTTCTCCTTCTTCTTCTTCTTCTTGTTGAGAACTAAGCTTTCAATTTTAATTTATTCTTCCCCTTCGTTCGTTTACTTTAGAGCAAGAAGAGTCCTCTAATTTTTTATTTTTTTGGTCACTAAACTGTTGCTTCTATTGTAGCCCTTTTTTTTATAAAAAAAAATCTGATCTCTCTTTTTTTTAATAAGAGCTAAATGACATATATGCCCTTATTTTAATATAGAGTATTACTTATCCTTACCTATGATTTAGGTCGCCGAATTTGAAATAGATGCATACTGTAGACTGACAGAGAGGAGTTTTCTTGGCATCTTCTTTTCCCAACTCCCAGTGTACTCTCAGTGGTATGTTTCCTCCATAAGATCTTCACAGACAATTTATTTTGACCAAAATTTCTTCGTTGTCTGTCAACAGCGATCACTGATTCCACCTCATATGTTAAGTTATCATCCTGTTGTATAGTTGATGTTGGTCAAGAAATTTTATATGGTCTTACAATTTTGAGCTCAAATTTGCTCTTCTTCTTTTCAAGTCAATTCACGCTATTTCTTGATTGACTCTTAGGAAAGTTTTGTCTCCAACTATGTACTCTAAATTTCCTTTCCTCTTATATGTTTAAGACTTTAACCTATTTGAATTGCGAGCAACTTTTGTCTGACTAACTCAACCTTTTCCATGCTTTCAACACCAAGTCTGGTCCCAATACAGTAATGTCTCCAACATCAGACTTTATGATAGGAGAAATACGTCATCTATCATAATTCTTCTTATGGATCCATCTATTGCGTAGTGTGAGTTGTTGTGATAGGCAATTTCAGCCAATGCTAGATAAGCATCTCAACTACCTCCAATTACATTAAGAACGAAAGATTTTAGCATATCCTCTAGAAATGTAGTCAAGGTTTTCTGAAACAAATTTCCGAAATATGTTTTACATTGTGATTTAACGTCCAATATAAACAATAATGAAACCTCATAGAGTCAAAAATTCCATTCAAGCATATCTATACTATATTCCTCCGTTATATCCCGGTTGAGTTGACTTACAACTAACTATACAGAGTCATGACCTCTAGGGGTTCATGTTAAATGGGTCACAAAATCCATGGTACCTTTTTCATATTCACTCTCGAGATCCTGAGTTGTTGTATTGATCTTAAGGGTCGTTGATGCTTAACTTTAACGTGTTAACCAGTCAACAACTAGAAACAAGGATAGCAACATTTTTTCTCTCCTAGCAATATAATTCTTTAAGATAAATACTATATCTTGGTGATCCGGAACCTGTAGTGTAGTTAGAGTTATGGCTTCGTCAAGAATAACCTGCCTTAAACCATCTATGTTAAATGGAAACCACATAACAATTAAAAGTCGTATCCTTGTCTTTACCCGCTAGAATCTCATTTCAATATTCACAAAACTTCTCATCCTTGTGTTAGTTGGCCTTGATATGTGTTACCAATAAAGACTTGAGCTGAACATAAGTAAATAGTGTCTCTGAGTTACTCACATCTTAGTTATTGATAACTGTCATCCCTGAATATTATTTGCATCTAATTCTAGGGCTTACAGTCCTTTCGACCTTGAGCTATTTTCCCTTGTATAAGTAGCCACACTTAGGCAATTTCACCAGCCTCATCCAGCCTGACTGTCCTAAAAAGAAGCCTGTTGTTATGTTATCTGGAATCTATCCCAACACTCTCCAACTCGCTCCTTCACGCCTATCCTCCAAAAGTTCATTTCACCGTGACATTTGTTCCATATAACCTATGGATTGCCCCCCCCCCCTTTTAAAATGCAGCTACCCTAGACCAACTTTGTTTCGCAGATGACGTCGAATAGTAAAATTTGACATAGACAGAGTAGGTTTGTCCATCCATGCAAATTTAAGGATCAATTCTCTTTTTTTTTTCGGAACTTACATATCAGGTTCTTGCGATTTGTATAATTCACATTGGTTTCATTGCATTAGAGTTCTTCCGAACTTATGTGCAAATACCATTGTAAGCACCTTCAAATTATGGGAGGGAGGCCCAGCTCATGCTTATCTAGATATCTCAAAGTATAACTATCACATGATCTTTCTTAAGGAGAACACCATCATAATTCCACCCTCGAAACATCACAGAGCATCATGAATCCTCCATAACTTGACTGGAAGGCTAACATTGTTGTGGTGATCAAACATATTCTGAGCTTCTAAAAACATCTATTCATATTCCTCTGTTTACTGAAGCTTCATATTTTTTTTTGTAGCTGGTAATTAAGTGGAGTTGTAATTTCCAGAGAAGTGTTATTCCAAAGAAACTATGCACAAAATGCATGTATTAGCCTGTCCAAAATCAAGAAGTTTTTATTCTCTGTAAGAGTAGTGGGCTTGTATCATTTCTGAACTACTTTCTCCAACTTAGGTATCGCCAAAATCCCATCATTAGATACAACATATCCTAGCAATGCTATTGAGTCTAGCCACAATTTTACTTAGCATTTACGTAGTGTCATTGTCCCTCACCGTGTTGTAACCAATTGCTCCTCATTTTATGTTCTCTTCGACTATAGAGAGTAAGATAGAACTAACACCTATAAACTATTTCAGGGTACCGAATGTCTGAACACACCCTATTATTCAGTCCAACCCGAATGCACATTGACACCTGACAGTCCGAATAGAGATCACCAGGTAAGTTTCAGTGATAACATTTGTGCACTCAGAATTGGAGGCGGTCTTAGAAATATCATCTTTCTTTGATTGTAAGTTGATAATAACCCAAACTGAGTATTGATTTTCTGGCAAGAGGATGACTAGTTGTAACCAATTATGTATGAAATATTTTCCAGACAACTAGGATTTATTATGCCGTTACTTGTTCGAAAGTGTGTAGTCGAAGCACACCAGTGATACTTTGAGTCCGATGACCTTTATTTAATATGACCTACAATTATTTACTTATCTCTTCTGACTCCCTCGGTGTCATACGATATAGGGGCATCAAAACGGTTGCACTTCACACACCAAGTCAATTAGAAAAATACTAGTGATCGTTATAGTTTCGGGTCATGCAACATCAACAAAAATACATCTTTAAATTATGTCACTACCAATACCATTTCTAAACTAGACTCAGATATCTCCTCCTCAAGGCCATTAATAAATGTTGAACCCTCATCATGGTATAACATCACTACTTTCTAAAGCCTGAGATTTCCTTTTTTTTTTTTCTCCTGTTTCAACCTAGCATGAATCCATGGTTGCTCTTTATATAACTTGACATGTTTTCAACATGTCTTAGCAATAGTAACCAACCCTCGAAGTAGGTAAAATCATTTGTGTGCGAGCGTTAATGCGCAGTTCTAGAGGCTAACCAGCCTTTTCAACAAATAACGGATCTGAAATACTTCGTTAGACAATAGGTGGGAACACATTTACTTGTTCAGAGAAGTCTGAAGTTTTGTATCGGTTTGCATATATAGTTCTGAACCAAATTTCATAAATCAGTCCTTGATAAAATTCTACACTTCAAATGGTAGGCAGATATAATCCATGATGTTAGAACTTCTCATGAACCATTTGATGCTTGCTTCTGTAGGCATTATTATAACCTTGGGATCATATCATGTACTTGACCATGAAATCCTCTAAAGTGCTTTAGCTCCATGAAGTTCACAAAGGAATGGTCAACGCTCTAATGCCTTTAGCATGTTACAATAATCATTAACGCTCTCCAAAACATCAAATGTAATTTGTTGGTGGTCTCAATAGTAAGGACTAACACAGGATAAATCCTTTTTGTAAATGTCTAAATCCACTTTAGTTGCCCTACGGTCGGTCCCTGCCATAATGTTATTGGTTTTATCCAGCCTGGCCATTTAAGATAGCTATGACTCTTTGCATAGATGATAAAATCTAAACGATGACACTCTGGTCTTGTACAAGTATTACTTAACACTAGTGGGCCGGATAACCTGATTGTAATGTAGCAGTAACTCACAATTATAGTGGGACCTTCGATTGGGCCCTGCGGATAATTGTTATTCATCAAGTGGCGGAGACTACATTACATGCTAAATGCGACGTTTTATGCCCCTGACTAAGATATACTGATATCAACATACGAGTCTAAACCATTTATGGTAACAAGATAAACAGTTTACTATTGAAACTATAAAATCCTCTGTGCTACAAGTGTAGAGGAATAAGAAAGAAGAAAACAGATATTTATCATGTCATCCGCCAAAAATCACAATTATGAAGACACGACAACCTACACTAATGACCGAGTCTACATATTAACATGTTCTCCATAAGTATAAGTTCTCTTATAACCTAGGACTCGACACCACTTTTTCACACGACCAAATTTTGAATCCGTGACCGGCGCTAAGGGGAAGAATCCAAAAGCCACAATCCTAACCAGATTCTCTACAGAAAATCAGCCCTCTTCTTTTCCCTTTTCCTTTTTTTCCTTCAGCCTTCCCTGTTCGTGTCGCCTATCCCTGAAATAACCGTTATCAGAAATTAATACTGCAGCAACAATCTCCTTAAATCCACCGTAAATTGATCACGGATTGTCGAAGAGTAAAAAATACGAATTCCCTAACTCCAACCAAACATACGAAAGTCTCAATATAGGCGCCATTTACAATGAAAGATTAATCATAACGTATAATAAAAGGAATAGGATATGGAGCGACTCTAATAATTTCAAGCAATGTCTAGAAAAACTAAGAAGCTTGGTGTCCACGCGAACATAGTGCGGGGGCGTACTAGACAATTATCAACTCGTAATGCTCTAGACAAGTCCTTCCAAGTGTCACTTGTATTCTCTATAAAAACATTGAGCCGAGGAGTGAGACAATAGATCAGTGAGAATCACCACTTAATAAACCATTTTCACGAGGGAAAGTCGAAAACATGCTAGGATGATAGTCACAATAATACAATCATTGCGCTTTCAGGAAACAGGAACAATTATAAGCAAATGATGATTAAACATATTTAATAGGGAATAAGAAAATATTTTATTATAAATCTTCATAGTTGTAAGCTCAAAAAAAATTAATTTCATACAAAATACTTCAATCAAATCTTATAACTGTAAACTCAGAAACATTTCATATCGAAATATTTTCATATCAAATTTATATGTCAGGAGGTTTCCAAGGATGAATGAATCATGGGAGCTAGCGTGTCCTTCTCTTTTAAGAAGTAAATCCAATACAGTGAAAACTCCTAAGGATTTTAAATTTTCATATTAGTAGATCGCTATTGAGGGATCCTCAATAACAATCCCATATACTAGTTTTCACCTTCCATAGACATAGGGATTATCCGAAAACAGTAACTACAAGGCACCTGGGCAAGGTACCCGTCATTAGTTATGAGATTCATCAAGTCCTACTCCAGTATTTTATTATTTTTTTTTTATAATTAGTAAGAAAAGATTATGTAACGACCCTAAAAAGAACTATGGTAATACTAGATACTGTTCATGTGGCTTTATGAGTAATAAGGTGTTATAGACGATGAATAATAAGCCATTAGAAGTACAGTGTGAAGAGTCAGGCTAAACGTCAAAGCAAAGCCCAAGACGTCGAAAACCAGTTTGTGTGTGTCAGAATGGTCTTCCTTGTAGTTGTATGTGTTTAAAGGTGTTATGTGGAGTCTAAAATCAGTGGGCACAACCCTCGAACCTATATGGAAATACCTAGGCTCAAAATGTCTGAGCACGACTCCACAAGGACCAACCAAAGGGTCCTTGAGGAGGACCCAAACATGGGCAAAGGAAGTTGCCGGGGCAGCCTCTTTTTGAAGGTCGCGCAACTTGTACTTGGGAGGAAAAAATTACCTATCGAAAGTGGGACGTATTCAGAATTCTTGCCTCAAAATAATTAATAAAATCAAAAGATGAGCTTCCTCGCGACCGCGCAGTGGGCTGCCCAGTTTTGTCGAGTCGTTTTTAAGTCAAATAGACTCTGGTTAAAGGTCCAAGAGTGAAGGGGGTCGTTGGGGAATCTCGGGATTATTTATGGACGTTTATTGAGTCTTTTTAAACCCCAAAATTCCACCAATCAACCAAAACAAATATCCCTATTGCTTATCTCCGAACTCCCTACTGATGAAGTTGAAGCTCCCGGAAGTAGACCAATTCTCCAAGTTTTTCAAGCCCCATGGATTTATACAAACTTAATGTATAGTGATTCCATCCTTAGGATTTTATCCATTCAAGGAGGCCCACTTCCAAAGGTTTATCAAAGATCTTTAATAACCTGGAGTCCCTATTTTGAATTCTACGCATGGGGGTTTATTGGTATTGCAAAGGTTTTTAATGATGTTGATGGATTTATTCAATTGTAATTGAAGTTTTCAGGATAAAAAACTTCTCTGAACCTCCATGTATTTTTGAATTCCATTTTATGGCCTTAAGTGTGAGTGAATTGATCATACTAATCTGATTGAATCCTGAGTGAACTTGTATTGGACTATTGACATTGGCATCGATCCCAATGTTAGTATTTTCATAGATGATTTATATTGTTGCTCTCTATATGGAGTACTTGATATAATGACTATGGATGAATTGTTGCTTAGTCTTGTTTATTCATTGTTATTTCAAGATCTTTGTTATGTGGATTGTTTAGAAAGGTAAAGAATGGGATTAGGCTATTGAAGTGGTAGAGTTGAACATTTAATTCCTTGTTTAGTGAGAGAATTGCATTGAATGGTCATTGATTGGTCATTGATCACCTTATAGTGGCGGTATTTAATGTATATATGTTAATGAACATGGCCTTGTAGCATTATTATGTGAATTATGGGATGATCATGATATGGTATCGTGGAGTATAAGTGAAGGATTCATGTGATGTCTATATGATCTTGCGTGGATATTATTAAGATATGATTGAATATATTGGTCTATCTAGTTGATGATATATGATGGGAAGGACTAGGTAAGAGGGAGAGGCCCCCTTTTTTAAGAGAATGATCTGTCGGTATGTGTGTTGTAGACTAGTTGTCCTACTTGGGAACTTAATGGTATTTGAATGAATTGAAAGAATGGAAAGTCTAGGATTGGTTAGCACCTAAGTTGATGCCTTCTTTGGATGATTAATTAATGGGGTATTCTAGAGGATGTCTTGAAACTGGTAGACCTTATATGATGCTCCTTACGAGAAGTCTAAAATCGTAGTGAATGTGAAACCGTGAATATATGAACAGAAGGGTAACAAAATCCTTTGAAGTGAAAGACCTAATGGTTCCTCTTATTGCAGGAAAGATGGATTATAGGGGTTAGATTTGCTTGAACGATCTGAAACCTATCCTAAGGAAGTCATAAGAGCTATCTCTACTCGCCTTTGTTGGCATCCCTAGTGGAGCCCATCCTTGGGAAAAAAAGTTTATTGAAGTCGGTATAGACTTAGTGATGGTAACCTTTTCACTAATACCCCACCTTAGTAAAGATTTACCTATGAGAAACAAAAGGCCAATGCATGGAGAATATGCTTTGGTAGTAGCTCTACTTTAGGTGATGACTGAGACTAGAGTAAAAGAAACCCTCATATTCCTTTACACCACATATGTGCCAACATGGGATGATTAATAGTTCTACCTTTGGCAAGTAGAACACCTTCACGGTGGTTGGTCTTATGAAACAGGAATTCATACTCTTAAATAGTGTTGGTCTAGTCTTGTTAATGTTTATTTGATTCAGGTGCGATGTACACATCTAGTATGGATGAGGTTGCGATCAACGGGTAGGTAGTGAAATGGGATGCTATGCTAACATGACCGCGTAGGCCTTGAGATGCTGAATGAGTTCCCTAGGTCCTCCAAGACCATGATTGTGAGTCCTCTAATTGGTCCTATGTCTCAAATGGATTAATGAAAACAATGTGGTAAACGACGTTAATTGCATGTTGAATAGAAATGGTTCTTATTTAGGGTAGGTCTTGAGGGATCTCTAGGTAGACGTTAAGAGGTGTGCATGGCGGGTCTATGATGTCCCTGACTTAGGTGATGAGTCTTAGAGTAACCTTAGATAGAGAGTCTAAATGATGAACTGTGAATGGAACTGAGAATACTTTCACTTTGGGAGTCTTGAGGATCATTAGGTGGGTGTGAAGGGGGTGTATGGGCTGCCACTCATATCTACTTTGTGGGGGTCTTTAGGTGACCTTTGGTAGGAAGTCTAAATGTTTATATTTATGTAAGTATTATGGTGATCTTATGGATTACTCGAATTTAGTGTCTTATATATTGAATGATTGCTTGAAGATAGTTTCTGATCTTGTTCATGAGGTTATATCAAAGATCATGAACAATATTCCGTTATAAGTAAATGTCCCGTTGAGGTGTTATCTTGCATTGCCTCACCCTATTAGTGCATCAATGTGCTAATTACATATGTGTATCATTTCTACAAGTGTATGGTGGCAAGGAGCTATAGTCTTGAAAGTGAAGCTTGGGAATATAAAATTCTCTACAATAGATTGGTCTGTCATCATATTATTCAATACTTATGTTTGGATTTCTTTATTTTCTAAAAGACGTCTGTATAGCGTATAGTTTCTTTTCAAATCGCATAATGGGCTGTCTGTGGACCCAGCCTTATTGGACTGTGTCTAAGAGTTTCATGATGAGACTAGTTCTCGCTAATTCTATAAAAAAGTTTGAACTATAGGATGAAAAAGATTAATACCGCATACTTTTCATTATATGACGTGAACGTGATGTCAAGCGGCTCTAGGATAAGACTCCGATGAGGCGGTATGCCGTGTTGCGACCTGGGGTGCTCGCGCCGGTTTACGTTCAATTCAATCGAAAGAGCATTTTAAATCTCTACCCTCAAATCCATAAATTTCAAAAGTTTAACAATAACCATCAAAATACTATTTCACTCTAAGTGTAAATACCCTTCAATAGCCAGTCCAGTTTGAGTCACGTAATCATAATATCAGCTAACAATATTTGTAAGAAGGAGATCATCTCAAATAATTTTTGATATCATATTCCCCGTAAAACGATCTTGTATCCCCAAGCAACAATTCAAAACAGTCCTGAGTATAATATTTACTTATAAACATGTAAAACTCAAGAAATTTTTGAAATATATATATCTGTGGGAGATTACCTACCCACCAATAATCCTGTCGAGTACCAAGCTTGCTCTCGAGTAATCGAAAAATTCCTTTGGTCAATCCATAATCACAGTCATAACAAATTTCGTGTTAAATATCCTTCATTTAGGTAATTCATATACATGAACCAAAAAAAGCCCAACCTAGAGGTTTCATGACTGATTCGGAAATCTGCCCAATTGCTTAAGTAAGGCTTTTATATCACAAAAAGTAGTTTCTGGTAACATTCATTGTTAAAAAAATCAACTACCGTTTACTCCCAATTACTTTTATGGCTATAATCCCAAATACCAAGTTTTCCAGTGCAAACTCATTGATTACTATTCACTTGGTTTCATAAGAATCGAAATAAATTCCCTCTATTCTTCAAAACTCCCATGTTCTCTCAACTTTCCAATTCTCAAATATTATAGTGGGGAAGATACCAAATTTAACCTTTAAAGATGTTAAGAAAAATTAAATCTCCTTCCTCCTCCTCCTCCTCCTCCTCACTCTTCTTCTGCTTCTTCTTCTTCTTCTTAGTTTGAGAACTAAGGCTTTCAATTTTAATTGATTCTTATCCGTCTTATTCTCCTTCGTCTCTTCTTCTTTTCTTATATTTACTTATTCTTATTATATATTATTATTATTATATTAGTCTTCTTCTTCTTCTTCTTCTTCTTTCTTCTTCTTTTCTTCTTCGCTGTCGTTTGAGACTAAGCTTTCAATTTAATTTTAGCTGCTCCGTCATTCGTTCCTTGTTAGACTAAGAACGAGTTCTCTGAAGATTTATTTTTTTGTGATGGCCTAACACTGTTGTACAGTACGCGTACAGCCTAGTTTTTTGAAAAAGTTCTGATCTTATCTTTTTGTTTAATGAGAGCTAAATGAATATATGCCCTATATTTTCACTATTTAGAGTCATTACATTCCCCCACCTCTAGAAATTCGGTCCCCGCAATTTATAAGTCAGATGTCTACTGTGATTAAACATGGAGGACATAATTGTCATATAAGTAGAACGGAAGTCTTTTTCTAAGTTTTCCACAACCATATTAAGTGGACTTGATATAAAATTTTCGAGAACCTATACAAAGTATTTAAACATTATAAAAATGACATAAAGGTAATAGTGGATGTTGATCTTAGCAGCTAGAGTTGACTTCTCCACCAAGATCTTCACCTCGTCTAGTCCTTGAAAACTAAGCCTCCCAAAGCAAATCAAACCTCAAGCCATACATGATGGTTAGAATGTTAGGCACCATGCGTAGTACAAAATGTAGAAGTATAAACAAGCTAGCCCTACATAATAAGAGCTAAATATAATGTTAGTTCACACAGACCATAACCTCATAAGTATGAATAACCTTTCATAAGAATAATCATCACAATTCATAACATAATCTCCAATATAACGAATCATTAAACACAACTAACAAAGGACATAGTAACAAGTTAGAATAGGATTATCATCATTGTTCATGAATAGTCTCTACTTTGACTTTCATGATTACATACCTGCAACCTTAAGTCTTTCATATTACACGTTTGAACTATTTTGTACAACCACTCCCAAGTTTATACTTGTTCGTGCAAGGATAGCCTCCCACAGGCCATCTCTAAGCGAAACTCATGTTAATTTTTGGTGCATTCTTGGTTGCCATTTGCGTACACCTTCATGTCAAGACCTAGGCTTTCTGTATATACATAATTTAGCCATTTATACTTGAGTTAAGTATTAATATTCTCTGCCACAAGGTCACATATTCAGGTAAAAACCTCCAAAGCACCTACCAACTTGTGACAATTGAATGCAGGTATCCTACTTTCCTTCAATTAAGATAACATTGATGTATCCTAGTCATATTTCACTTCTACTTTATCTCATTATAGTTATCTTCTTTCAACTATAGGGACCACTCTCACTTATTCAAAAAAATACAGCACGGAAGGAAACTAAGGCCCAATCCTATTCACTCACACTTCTTTAGTACCCCCAAGTGATACTTGGCAATGCAATCATAAGACTCATAATACTAATCATTCTAAGTATTACTTTTGTTCTTTGACTAATACTTCTTTGTTTGAAACCTGGTTCCTCTCTTTAGCTTTAGAACACAACGAAGTCATCTCTTAAGCACATCTTAGTTAATTGATAGTTGAACCTTATGAGATACTTCCCTTAGCATATCTAAGTTCACTACTAGCATAGATACTAGGAGACTACTTACCTAAGAATTTCTAGTTCCATTTATACTCTTGAACACTATGAGTTACTTCATTAGGTAAGTCTTAGTTCATTATTCTTTGTACAATATGAGATGCTTCTCAAGCACGCCTTAGTTCATTATGCTTTGAACACTATGAGATGTTTCTCAAACATGTATTAGTTCATAGGATATGAAGATTGATACTACAAACATTAACTCAACTAAGTGAAGGATTCCATCTCATGAGACCTAACTTTAGGAAAACCCACACTCTAGTTCGTAAGAGTTCCCCCTTTAACTTGGATAGTCCTCACATCAACTATGCGTGGCTCTCCTTTCTTCTTGGAGTCTGGACCCTATCTTGTGTGACACTCCATATCATTGTTAATATCCATTTGGAGCGAAGCATACACCCCAAAGTTTACCTGTTAAGCCTTTCTTAACACTCATGTCTCATGGAAGGATTTCCTTGATAACCAATCCATGTTCAAGTGGTTCTATCACTTTCATCTTTCAAGAATCATAAAAAAAGGTTAGGTGAGTATAGGCCTTTCACCTCAATTCAACCTATTAGACTTTTATAGTCTTTTAAAAATTAGTCTCAAAGCCTTAACACATCTAGTTCATCACATTAACTTCACCCTAAAGTCCCATCTATTAGGATCACAACCTTACTCTAAGGTTTCTTTCTTAATCTCTTATTTATACATAAATTTCAAGGTATTTTGATCACATCTTGCATTACTAGATGATTCTAGTCTTATATGATCATAAAGGTTCAATTATAACTTTACAAGTCGAGATCAATAATATTCAACAATATCGATTCATGATTTATTGATCCTAACTATGATCAATTAGCATACAAGACATTGATTTAGAAAGATTACTTTTGAACCTTCAACTTTGCCTCTATTACACCCTCAAAATGAACTAGGATAAACTAGAGCTTCAGATGAGCTTCTTGATTTAATAACTTTCTAAATTAATTATATATAGTATGCAAGGTCAGACTTTAGTGGTTTTGAAGTCAAATGTCAAGGAACGACCAAGACGTTCGAAAATTAGTCTTTTGTGTTCTAGTATGTTCTTATATGTTGCTTATGTTTTGGTGTGTTGTTTGGAGTCTAAAATGAGTTCAGGAGACTCTAGAATCTATATGTTCATGTTTAGAGTCATGAATTTTGGGTACGAATCCCCAAGGACCACCCTTAGGGTCCTTGAGGAGGACCCAAACATTTGATAAAAAGCTGTCAAAAACATCACCATTAACGGATCCAATCGACGGATCGTCAATGGGATCTGTCTATTAAAACTTAGAATTATGGATCTTATATCCATTTTGACCCTCTCATTCACCATTGATGGACTTCCAGGACGGGGCGTCAAGTGATTGACGGTCCGTCAATGGTCACTTTCAAACTGTCCAAAGTCTCGGCCAAGACAAGGGTAGTTTGGTAAATTTTACCCTTATCCAATTAAATATGGGGATGGTTATTTTAGTGTTTTTAGGTATTTTAATTATATTAAAATAATAAAACCCTCATTTAGACTCAAATACCCAAATCAAACTCTTCCCTCCCAAAGAAATTCTCTTAAGAACACCATTGAAGTAGGTTAAATTCAAGCTCTGAGAAGGGGTTTCAAGTGATATATTCATAAATTTTCATGGAATTCTTAATAATAAGGTATGTTTATCCTTCATTCTTGAATAATCTCTCATTCAGGAAGTCCAATTCAAAGGGTTTCAGAAGTGAATCAATGTTCAATTTTCCCAATTTCTATTCTATGCATGGGTTCATTGTTAAAATGTTTTAAAAGTAATGATATGGATGTAGTAATGTTGAATAAAGGTTTTTGAGATGATTTTAACGAAATTCCTTAAATAACTCATGTTTCGTCCAAATCTCCTAAATTGGCTTATGAAGTGGGTTTTGTGATAATGGTTTCATGTTGATAGAATTGCACCTAAATTGAGTAGTATTGTTGGTTAGTATTGTTATATATAATATACATGCCTAATTATGAGAATTGTTGGAGATTTGAGAAAGGGTGTCATGGCTTGGATTAAAGGGTAAGTTGACATAAAATGTTCTAGTTTCTTATGAATGGATTTGGTGTGGTATGGTCTACTTTATTGGTTGGAGTTTTAGCTAGTGTATAATGAATTATATTTAATGGTGATTATGGCCTATTGAGGGAATTGAATGCTAGGTAAAGTTACTGTTTAGGATTGCACTAGTATAGAGATGTAATATGAAGTTAGCATTGGTGATTCTTAAAGATCGTTTGACTCTGGGCAGTTCATACGTGCTTGGTGCAGTAGTGTTGTGTGTGGATTCTGATGAATGTTAGTATTGAGCATGTTAGTAATAGAATAAAAATATCATGGGGAATAATGGTTTTTATGGGAAATACTTTCTCACATATACACACACATGAAATAATGAATATAAGCCAATGAAAATGTAATGAAGGTGGGTCTATGAAAGATTTTATCAATAGATATCGAAATGAATGAATGTCGGATGTTTGGGAGGACACTTTCCATGAGTAGAGGTGGAGTGTCTAGAACACAATCTCACTTATTAATAAGAGATTTCAATGAAGGAAGGATAGGTGGAAATGATATTATTTCCTTGAGTAGAGGTAAGAGTTACTTTAGTTAGCAAAAAATACCTTAACCTATAGTTAAGGACTGTAATGAAAGGTCTAAATGTTCCGAGGGATTAATGCTTACAACTGAGGGATATGATACAGGGAGAAGTACTTCCCCTTGAGCGAGGTCGGGTACTTAGTAAAAACCTTTGAGATTGCGGTACTCATCTATTTAGTAGAGATGTTAGTATCTAGAAAACAATCTCCTCATCCTTAATTATGCATTCGCGAAGACTAGTATTGGATTTCCTGTAAAGGCTATGAAAAGGAATGACCCTACCTTAGGCAAGTGGGGACCCTCATCCAGTAGGTTGGACTAACCCGGATTCCCTTTTAAGATCCATGGCTCTATTGAGCGGTGCAAGCTACCCTCACAAAAGAATGTAATGAACTAGTCCTTCCTAAGGGGTGTTATACTTGGGTAGGTGGTCGAATGGAGGGGGGGGGGGGGGGGGGGGGGGGAACCGCCATCTATGCATTGCCACAAGGTAGAAATTGAAGGGCTGTGTCTTTATAATGTTAATGAATGAAATGGGTGGTCTTATATGATGTAAGGAAGTAAGTTGACTTTACTTGGCTAATGTTAATTAAGGCATGATTGTTCTTATGGTCTAATGTTAATGAAGGTGTTATTATAACTTGGCGAATGGATGGGCCTAGTCTAGGCGGTGCAAAGGAGGCACTAAGTGGGAAGTAGTAGAATGGGATGCTTCTTTACATGCACTAGGTGTGGCTTAGAGTTCTTAGCGTTATCTCAGGTGATGGTCATAATGTGATTGATATTGAATTATGTTATGTCTATGTCTTTATGAATGCAGTGGTTGATTTTCAAGGAGTTAGCATGTGAGTCCATCTTAGGTGGCCTTAAGAGTGTGTTCGAGGGTGGATGATGGAATGGGACACTATCCCAACTCATGTGCACCAAGTGATGCTTGCGGTTAACTGAGGGTAAGAGTTAAATAAAAGGTGATGTTCTATATGAAGGTAATGTGTCTAAATGAAAAAGAATGGTTTTGTATGTGAGGTGATTGGTTCTATGTATCTTATTGATGTTTCATGAGGATTTGGATTTTTACTAAAATTGATTAATGCATAGTTGCAATCTAAAATGTCTCTTTAAAGATATTTTTGTGTGGTTTCAGAACTTAGGTTTTATTGTACTCAACTCCGTTGTTTCTTATCTATTCCTACAAGTGTAGGTGGTGGGAAGTGAGGATCTAGAGTTGAAGCTTGGGATAGCTTGTTCTTCAAGACTCTTGGTATGTCATCACATGTTTCGAGGACATGGAGTGTTATTTTAGTTTTTTTCATTTAAAGATTTAATTTGCATAAGACTTGATCTTATTTCAATGAAGGAAACCATTGGCCCCTATAATAAAGATATGTGTCGAATATGGCTTGGACCGAAGACTTGTCTTCTTACTTTATCAAAACGAGGTCCTATGAAGATGGTGAAAATTTTAATTCCGCACTACTTTTCATACCTATGCAATGAATGAAGTCTAAGGACTTGTATAAGAGATCCGAGAGGTCAAGTACGCCTTGTTACTCCTAGGGGGTACTCTCGGGCCGTATCAATATCTAATGGCATAAACCCACAAGGATAAGATTTATCCATTTATATTAGGGTTTACCATCGAAATTACATGAAATCATCATAATATCATAAAACAAATCTAAATCAATTCATATTGGATGGCTATCCACTAGATTGAAATTAAACCCAAAACTCCTACCGAATGCAGCCCACAATCCTACGAACTAGAATTTGGGTTTTACTACTGCCCCCCTCACCCCCCCCAGTCCAACGTCCAACCCCCCCCAAACCAAACCACTTCCTGCCCCATCCAAACAACAAAAGCCCTCCTCCAAGCCTCCACCCCCACACCACCTCACTCCCCCCCTCCACAACAACTCCCCCACAAGACTCCACTACCCCAGCATCCAACCTACCACCCCCCTGTACCTCTCCACCACCACCCCATCGACATCACTCAACCAACACCTACAACCCCCCAAACATCCACAATCACCAACCCTCTTCACTCCCCCTCCTCCTCATTACTCCCCCCCTTATTACCCCCCCCCTTCCCTTCCCCCTCCCCCCACACTATCCCCCCCCACCCACCACTTAACTCCCCCCCTCCTTCGCCCCCGTCGCTTTCACTCATGTCCAAACCCCGCGCCCACTCCACCCCCCAACCATTCTCCTCCCCCCTACCCATCCCTAATCCGCACACCCATTCTAACACCCACCTCTATTTACTCTCATACCTCATCCTAACCACTCCACCTCCCCGGCTATCCCACTCCCCACGTCAGACCCACCTACCACCCTCGCCCCTATACCCGCCCCTATCTATCTCACTTTCCACGCCCCTTCTACACCCCCCCCTGTCCCCTACTGACCTCCCTTTTCTCCCTAAATTCCTGGTTTTTGGGCCTCATTTGAGGGAAAACTTAAGGGGAATCATGGAATTGGAAGAACTCATGGATGAGAATTAATATCAACATGACCTTCAATCAATTTCCCTAAACAAACCTTGAATCAATGAATAAAAACGCGACCAAGGTGACTGCCCCAAACTTCCTTTTTTCCTGCTTCTAGAGAGAGAATAGTTGGAGGAGCATTTGGGGTATTTAGGTGAATAAGTTAAAGTTCATTTACCTAGGGGTATATTAAATATTTATAGGACTTTTTATTTTAAATACATAAAACAGACCCCCTCTTAAGGCCCCCTTGGGGAGAAAGAGCCGCCGTAAGTAATGTAAAAAAATTCCTAAACATCTAACTAAAACCGTCACTAAAAGAACTGGCAAAAATTCACGAGACCCCTCCACGGACTGTGGATTCTACTTTGTGTGATGTTGGTACGTGGTTGGGGACTGAGCTTGAAGTTGCGCTGGACCTACACCAAATATCCACGGGGCGTTTTTACAAGTTGTAATGACCTATTTTAGTTCTTTGAAGCAGCAGATTTTATTTCTGGAAAGAGAAACAAAACTGGCTTGAGTCAACGGATTCCCACGACGAACAGTCAGGGCACGGACGGACCGTCGTGGGGGGTCTCGTTCCAAAAAAACACTTAGAATTTAGAAAATTTGGGTACTGAGATCGATTTCTCCTAGCAGTCACGGACGGCCGGTGGCAGGACGGAACGTCTCAGGCATGATGGGGCCGTCACAGCCCTTGGTAAAAATATAGTCTATGACTCTGTGACGAAGCTAGTTAGTGGACGGACAGCGCCAAGTCAGACGGCCACTTTCAAGGGATGCGTAATCTCATGGCTGGGTCGGATTTCTTGGTAAATGTTTTAAGGGGCTGTTTTGGACTATTCCTGCGAAATTAAAGTTATTAGTGGTTAATGTTAATAATTTAAATTTCTTTGGGGTTTAAAGGAGACCAACGTGGAATAAATAGTGGGTTACTTTACCATCTTTTTTATTAATGTATGATTATTAGGGTAAGAAAAAAGGGTTTGGAATAGGAAAAACAGAAAGAACAGATGAGAAAGAGGGAGAAAGAGAAGAAAGAAACGACGATGAGAAAGGGAAGAACGAAGAGAAAGCCAAACGACTTGAGGAATAATAACTTGCTTGACACTGAATTCTTCGGTGGAGGTGAGGTTAGGTGTTTTTTGCTATTCGTGAGTGTAAATATTAATAGCCGAGATATGTGGTGGGTTAGTATTTTAACCCCTTCATATGCTTAATTGTATGCTTGTATGCATGTGATTTACAATTGTGATAAAATAAGCATGAGGAAGATATTGAATCCTAAATCTTGAAAAAAAACCCTAAGTCCCGCCTTCGTTTAAGGAGCAGTGATGATGCCTGAGTTATAAAAGAAAGGCTTGATGAACAAGGTGATGAGTTAAGGGGTGTCGGTTGTCACGAAACCGACACGTAGATTAGTGAACGGGTTGTCACGAACCGGCCACGTAGAATTAAGGGGTAGTGTGTCACAACGGACACGTAGAATTAGGGGATCAAGTGTCAACGTACGAACGAGAGAAATAAACATAATGCAATCTTGAAAATGTTAATATACTCAATCTAATGAACGCAAATTTCCAAAGGGTATGGATTGAGGCTTGAGTCTCTCATGGGTGACTGGCGGTGCTGTAATGAATATAGAACTGGTGTTGCTACATGTTGGAGGTATTCGTAGTTGATTTATGATTGATGGATATATATTGTTCTATTTTGAGTTGGCCGATGAATACCTACTGCAGCAAGTAATTGGTTTGTACTGATCCCTACTTGTATGTTTCTTTCTTGGTTTTATTTGTGTGGGGGCAGCAAACGGCTTGCCATCGTCTTCAACTCAACCGGCAAACTCTAGCAAGTCTTCATCAAGCCAGATTTCGGGTGAGTATATGCTTCTAAGCTTGGACTGGATCTTCCCCGTCATGTCTTGATGCCTTGAGATCCGGCATGGGACTAGCTTTTTACTATGTTAGCTTCTTAGATACTCTTCGATGTAATTTGAGGATAGATTTCATTGTGGTGAGAGGACTTCCAGGTTTGGGAATAATAAGTATTGTGTTTTTATAATTATTAATCGTTTCATATGAGTTAAGTCTTCAACATTTTACTCTTGTTATATGGTTGAAAGTTGGGAATTGGATTGGTGGTTTCGCTCACATAGTAGGATAACTGTGTGGGACAGTCGCGGCCCTGTTTGGGGTCAGTGACAACACTGTATACGGGCTTTGAATTGCAACGGAACAAACTATTTTGCACAGGCTTTAGGGCAGTTGGTGAGGTTGTCCTCAAAGGATCTCTTGGAGAGCTACCAGACGTTTAAACCCTAAAACATGATATTCTAAGACGGGAAACCATGTATCTTGATTTAACCCTCATAAGGACACTCCAAAAAATCTTACAAAGACTTCAGAAACTCAACTAGAAACAAATACTTCACTAAATTCTGGAGGGTGGTACATGGTGTTAAGCCGACCCTGATTACTCACATTGGATTACAACAAGATCAGTTGATCCTTAGTGTGTTCTGCTCTTCATCCCTTCTGAAGAAGAAAACATTCCAATAAATCATTGGCTTGATACAAACGAAGGGTTGGCGGTGCCGGGGGGATTTTACTTGCAATCTCTATCTCTCCCTCTAATAAATGAGTTTTCAATCTCCGTATACAATTACAGAATTGGAAATAAAACGAGTTGATCGGTCATGCAAATACTACACAATGTCAAAATAACTTTGGATGAACGGTCTGTTGCTGGGGACGACAACTATTGAAGATTAAAAGGCGAATATTTCAAAGTGTTTCAATAAGAATCAAATTAATTGTTATTACCTTATCATCCCATCCCCGCCAAGTAACTTCAAAAAAACTTCATAATGTACTGCTAAATCACGAGTTAATTGATGGTACATTATTTTCTTTATCATCATCTAACCCTTCGAAATCCATGAATCAACCAACAACCCACATTAGCCAAAAAATACTTCAAATGACCGTAATGTCAACCCAAATTCCAATCGAGGTAGAGGTTGTCACACCCTATTTTTGAGCTAGCAGAAACGATTCACAAAATATGATATCTCTGTCACTCTGATTTTAAAAAATATTGTTTTAGAGTTTCCATCTAATTTTTAGGAAAATATTAGTAAAATTATTTTTAATATGTAAATGTACTCTGTTTGATTTGTGAAAACCAATGAGATTTAAGTCAAGAGTCTGGGGACTTGCGGGAAGGTAATAAAAACAGGTCCTTAGAGTCTTCGATCAGAGATAGTCCTTAAACTCAATTTATTCATTATTTTCTTTAAAATCATTGATAACTAAATTTCATTCGTTTTGATACAAGTAGATGACATCCCATACGCAATATAAATAACTAATAGTTAGTACGTTTTACCCATACAAAAAATCAAAGAAATAAATTAAAAGTACTTAAAATGTATGACAAATTTTATATGTTGAGAAATGTAGATATGTCTTAGTATAAACTGACCCTAAATATATGAATGGTGAGTTTATGGGATATGAAAAATCTGTTGTGTATTTATATTTAGATCAAAAACGTCAGACCCCGACGGTCGTGATTGGCCACCCACACTAGCTTTTTGGGTGGGAGGGACCACTACTACAAACAAACAGAAAACTTAAACAAAAAACTAAGGAACATTTAACTTAAAGAAAATAAAGTTTCCATCATAAACGCAACAGAGTTTCTCAAGAACTAAAACTAAACAATGAGGAAGAAAACTAAAACCTAGAGAAGGGAAAGTCCATGTGCCAAAAATATCTACACAATAACACCCCCTGTCTAATAAGAAGAGAGTGACCCATAATCAACGAGACTAAAACACCAAACATAATGGATAAGGATCTAAATAAAGGGGATGGCCATAGACGGAAAAGAGGAAAGCGAGGGGAAACACGAAAAATTCTAGGCACCTTGATCAAATGACGATCACAGATCTTCTAAAAGAGGTTTGTCAATAGCCGCCAGAAGTGCCTTGTGCTAAAAAAATTAAGAGTATGTGCAGAAATAGGACACAACCAAATGTAATGAAGGATCACGGGACTATCTTACTAAGTTGCAACATAACACAAGTTAATACAACCAATATAAACATGGCAATACATCTAAGATATACCAATATTGATATCATAGCTTCAACACTACACCCCTTATCACAAGTAGTTGGTATCTCACGGAACCAAACCCAACTGTTAGGCACTAGAATGTGACACCTAATCCATTTGTTGTGTATCGACCGGGGCAATCTGATCCCATTTTTATGCGATCTTGACAAACCGATCCAAGTTATGGAATATCATTCATAACACACCACAATGACAAACAACACAGATACTTTCAAGTCATACAATTAAGAGTGCATATAGATAATCATTGTCTTATTTACAACAACGTGAATCAACAATGCAAAACATTAACATACATACATGCATCATAATGAAGCAATAACAAGGCTACATCATACATATAGAATCACAAATATCACCTACCGCGAAACAAGCTTGAAAACCCTAGAAAACAATTGATCAGTTTCTCTTTGTGGATTCGTTCCGCTTGTTCTGCGTATATAAATAATCGTAATAATGGAATCAACAAATAAGTGCTAATTATCCGAAACTATAATAACTCTATGAACCATAGTCTACCCATGATCCCCCATTTTCATTAAATCCAATTTAGGATTATTTCACATAGAATTCTATAACAAATCCTTCCTATCAATCTTAAACCCATTTTATTAAGTTTATGGATCGAAAAATGGATTCGGGGAGGAAAAACTTTATCTTTAAGCCTAAAATGGTTGAACAAACGAGTAGGAGTCGTTTGAGGTTCGTGCCTTAGCTCTAAAAAAATGATGAAAAGTACCAAAATAAGGTCCCTTAGGAGTTTATTAATGACATTAGTCGAGTCGGGCCCACCACAACGACCACCACTCCGCTTTAGCGGTCCGACAGAGAGGCAGAAATCAATGCCAAGGCGGGATTTCGAAATAGTGAGCTATTAATGAATTTTAAAAATTTCCATTTAACAAAACACACGTCTAATCCACCACGCTAATAAATACCCGTACGCTTAAGATCGATTACGGAAGTTCTACTCACCTAAATTCAATTTCGTAAAGTCGTACGGATTCTTTAACGAGTTATCTAACTACTCATTAAATAATAATCATAAATAAATCATCCAATAGATACTACATTTTCCTACACCTTAAGGACTCTGATTTCATCCAAATCTAGACTAGGTTGGAAAATTCAAGTTACTGCGAAAAATTTTTTTGACTCCAAATTTTTCGTCATTGACTTTTCTATAACGCCAAAACCCAATTACTACAAAGACGTAATGTAATATAAAATAAAATAAGATAATAGTCTGGTATAAACATAAAGTAGTATGTGTGATAGATAATATGAATGAAAATCCATAAAATGAAGTTTTCTAATATAAACAAATAAAATAAACAATAATAATACTAAATTTTAAAATATTATGTAAAATTTGAGATCTTAAATATATATTAAATGAAGTATATTATGTACATGTTAGTTGTTTAAAAACATATGGACATTTAATATTTTATTTACATGTAGGGATAAATTAACAATAGATTAGATGTATTAAAATAATATGTATGATGCAAGTTAGGAATTTATAAATTACATAAAATAAATAACATTAGTAAAAGGGATAGTAGATATGAGGAAATAATATGGCATGTATAAAAAATATAATAGGTCATGTATACATAAAACTTAAGTGTAAAAATAAAAATAACATATATACCTTTGTGTGCATGGCATATTTGTACATACCTTCTATGTTTTATTTTTAACATATTTACTAATATACAATTTTGAAATGAATATATTGAGTAATTAAAATATTTGAGCAATATTTGGTTTAAATATTAATAAGGATAAGTCTATTTTTTACATAAAGGATTGATTTAAATAAAATACGCCTAGCTATTGAGTCCCACTCCAACTCAAACCCTTAACTTTTAAGTTTTCAAAACTGAATCCTAATTATTTCAAAGGCGAACAATACATAAAAATATTGAACTAATTAATGCTACGATTAACCCTTATTAATGGTCTATTTAACTTATGAAAAGAACTCTTTCCAAAAAATTTGTTGAAACTAGTTAACCGATCAATTTTTTTTTTTTAGTTTGAACGACCCTTGAGGTGGGTCAGGGGTTGAGCAACATCCCCAGGCCTTATCATTAATAGAAAAAAAGAGTACAAGAAGGGGGGCGTAAACCTTACCTTCTATCATTTGGTAGGTATATAGTTGATATACCTATAAAGGTTAGTCAACACAACCTCATACATTGAGATGCTATCTAGAGAAAAACTAAGTATCTAAGGAGGAGACCTCCCCTAATACACCTTTTCTAAGAAAACATAAATAAGGAGACTCTCCATTTTAAACCTTAAATGAAAATAGAAAATCTATAAGAGACTAATATCTGCTAATCAATCAACTTAGCTTTTCTTCCACTTTGTTGTATTTCCACCTTCTTGTTGTTGGATTTGGTGTAGCAATTTGTATATGTATACTTTGCTTGCTTCTTGCTAACAATGATTTCCTTCTACCTGCAACAACAATTATACCATATATAGACATAATATATGTTATAGGTACAATTCTGTTTTGCTTGTTCCCTTGCTACTTCTGATCTCCTTCTACCTGCAACTTTAAATGTTATAGGTAGCAATATGGTATAAGATAATCAAGGAGGATATTTAATCCTTCTTAATTTCCTTCTTCTGAAGCTTTGAACTCCCATTTTTTCTAGGATATAACTTCCTTTTGCTTCTTGTGGTAATGGATTGTAAGTATAATAATGTTGTATGATGTCTTGGGACTGGACTATTGCTTGATAATATGTCTGCTGTTACAGTGGCTTCCCTGTAAATATGTACACATGAAAAGGAAGTACATTGGTTAGTAAGTTTTGTATTCCTAATACAAACCTTTGCAGCTTCAAGGAGGTGACTTTACTAATAACCATTTATTCAATAAAGTCTGAATCAACCTCAAGGAATGATATTCTATAAACCGTCTCTATACACCATTGCCAGTCCATATATAGCAAGCTGTTATCTCTGCCTGATTAGAGTACCTTCCCAAGAGGTATAGCAAAAAGCTAATGATATTACCCAATTCATTTCTAAGTATTCCCCCCCTCCTATTTTTCGGATCTACACAAAGCACTACCATCTGTATTTAGCTTATATCTAGTAAGTAAGAGGGGGGTTCCAGGTGCGGATACAACAACCTTTACCTCATGTCTGCAATCTCCAATAGTTCAACCAATTGTCCATTTTCCAGGCCAGTGGAATATAGGAAATAGATGTAAAGGATAGTAATATATCCTTAAGAATAAGCTATTTGACTTTGAAAATATGGAAAATCTTTCCACCATATTTAGCCTGCACACCTATTTTCAAAGATTCCTCATATCACAGTAGTAATACTGATTAGTGTTTTATGAGCCTCATTTCTCCCTTTATGATCACAACAATGTTTACTATACATGTTACTCAGTGTTTTCTGATAATGTGAACATATGAAACTGGAAAGAAATTCCATATTGTGTTGAAAAGTTACCTTGCAAGATATATGATCACGATCATCCCAACCTTTATTTCTACAGCAGTAACATCTACTGGTTCCACTCCAAAGATGCCAAGTTTAGTGGTGGTAATTTTAAACCTCATAGGCTCTCCTAAAAGAAAGACATTTTGAACGGCACATTTTTATGCCAAATGAGAGAATTATCTAATCAAGTTTCCTCTAGAACTCTGCAAACTCCCAAGCGAAGAACAGGTGAAGTACCAGAATCATGGTTTCCAAATTGAATGAGCTCCTTACTTCCCTGTTGTTCTGGAATTGGCATTCAATATCACAGGAATTATCAAGCTGGAACTTGTTGCCGTATTCAAACTCATCCATTTACCATTAATCAGAAAATCACCTATAGTGTCATTATTGAGACTTGAAAATAGTATCAGTATACCTTAGCGAAAGAACAACTCATAACCAATTATCCACCAAAATGAAACAACTTCCAGACCTTATTTTTCAACTAATATGCTCTTTTATCTTGTGCTTAATTCATCTATATTTCCAATCAAAGATTGACCATGTTCAAATTATGGAACAGGGTTGGCTCTCTTGCCAATATTTGATTTAAAAACTTACTCCATATAGTTGCTTTAGATCTGAACAACCACCATGTTATAGTGGAGGGCAGTACATATATCTTTAAGCATTCTTAATACATACTCCCCTTTCATTATATGGTAAACTAAAACTGTCCAAGTTGTTACAGGATATTCTTTTTATCCTGGATCTCTTCCCCAGACAAAAAAATTTGAGATAATAGGACTCAATATATTTAAAATGGTACTGGGAGGAGAAATTGTAGGCCCATAGTATGAATTGGGAAGAATGTAGGGACTGTTTGATCAAGGATTTGCCCCAAAGCTGAGGATTTTTGTCTGCCCACCAGATATCTTTTTAGCATTTGATCTACTAAATGAGAATAATAGATAATCTTTCGCTCCCAACATAAAGGGGATACCCAAGATAAGTAAAGGACTGTCTTTCTGAGAAAAACCGTACGTCTTGAATTAATATGAATACTATATTGAAGGTTTTTTCTGGAACCAGAAAATAAAACTCTCTTTCTATTAAAAAAGGTTGAGAGAATGTTTCATATTCTTTAGAGTATCATGATAATTTCAATGATTCTCTATTAGTAGAGGTGAAAATAATACAATCATATGCAAAGCTTAAAGGATTAATCTGAGGGCTTTAGCTTTAATATGAAATCCTGTAAGCAATATTATCATATAATATTAGTAAGAATCTGGTTAGAACTTCAGCTCCTAAAATAAATAGGCTGGAGATAAATGAATCACCTTGTTAAGCCCAATAGTTGAATGAAACGATCAAGATTAGATTAATTTAAAAAAGAGAGACTTATAGAAAAGAGTTTTTTTTAAAGAAAATATTAACATCCATTATAATGAGATATAAATTAACTTTCAGAAAAAAAGATGTACAAAATTTTATAATGTCAAAAGTGGAATAATATCTACTATAATTTTAGAGAAATTGAAAATTAGCTAAGATTTATATTTTTAACCAAAATAAATATCATTACCCAAAAATGGACGTGATGACCCTTGTTTTATCCCACCAAGACAAGTTAACCTAAAATCTAACTTGTAAGGCGAATGTAGAAGTAAAACAAGAAAACTGGACTAACACCATCTAATAATGCGGAAGTTATAATTAACACAAAATAAAACCCCAAAATCAGGTAACCACACGTACAAACGTCTATCATATTACAATTTTTTTTTAAAAAAAATACAAGTCTCAGATGACATTATTTATAGAATAGGACAAGATAATAAACAGGATTAAGAAGGTCCGCTGAGATGACAAACAACAACCTGATGAACCTTCATAGGAAGGCTCGGAAAAGAAGAGAATGGGAAGTACCACAAAAATCTAGGCTCGTAACCTACAAAAAATTGTAGAAGAAAGGAGTGAGTACCAAACCATACGTTACTCAGCAAGTAAATTTCTAAACACAAGTTAAGGAATATAATACAGATACTCCTTACACCCCAATAGAATCTCCAGTACTACAACCTACATAAAATCAAGCCAACCTAACAGTTCACAATTTACATAGCATACAATTCAACACTAACACTCTAACAAATACATATCCTTTACAACAAGCTCAATATTCATCAATCACAAGTTCCATAGAAATGCATTCACAAGATCTGCAACACACAAGATCAAGTTCACCAATGATAAAAATGTGCAATGCAATGAAATGCAATGTCCATTATAGGGATGCATGTTTGACTTAATGATACATACTCACTGTCTCTCAGTTCAGGACCCATGAAGAACATATTTGTCCATGCATCTCTCGCGGCGTACGACACAACCCTCAAAATATAGTATATGTCGTGTCATATGACACATCCCTCAAACTATAGTATCTATTGCGACGCGCGACACGTCCCTCAAAATCGTACATCCTCTTTAATTTCTTATTTTTTCTTAATTCACATAACACTTGTCACAACCATGTCTCAAAATAATGCAAATGACATGTTCACATAAATAATAAGGAGATGGACATTTTAATAATAATTCACCATTCTCAACAACCCAACCGTGATTCAACATCAAGAATGAGTCAATAAGCATTTCAAGTCATTCTCAACACATCACACACTAACAATTTATCACATTTTCTTTTATTATCCTCTTTTCATCATTATAATTATTCAATATGGACAAGTAAAGTCATTACCAAGTATCATTAATCCCCAAAAGATATCACAAGAAAATACACGATTCTACACACTTAACAAGGATTTACAAATCTAGTTTCCTCAAATAGTCGAACAATTACCCCGGGACTTGAGCCTTCCCCTTTTCATTGGACTTCCAAATCAATGTAATCTTTTCAAATAAATAATCAAAATAAGATTTCAAAACTAACAAAACTCATACTACTATGTGTATTACTTTACCCAAAAACTCACTCAAATTTATAATCAAGTTCTGTATCTTGCTAACACTTCAACTCTCATATTTTTCAAATTTCAAGCCTAGAATTTAATCTCAAAATCTCCAATAATATAAATTTAATGTTCTTTGCATAATATACTACACCTATATTTAATTACATATCTCAATATATCAAAACTTTAACTCTAATGTGATAATATTTAAAAATAATTCGAATCTTGTTAAGTTGTACGAAAATAATACTAAAATCTTTACACAAAGACCATGCAGTACCTTATTTCACCATTACCATTTCTTCTCCACAGGCTGTCTCAACAAGTATAGGGGCCTAAAGCCAAATTTTATAAAGATTCCCTATTGTTTTTAGTTGAAAAATATTAGTTGAATAATTATAACATACTCATTGTAATCGTACAAATGAGGTCTGTAGAGATAGCATATATGTAGACATTATGAAGTAAGAATGCATAAATGTAAATTTTCAATCAAATTATATAATATAAAATTAGAATAATAAAACATGAAATTTGAATAAGATAACAAGACAAATTTGATTTTTTTATAAACGGTAAAATGCAAAATACCCCTCAACCGAGAATTTCAAGAGACACCCTTACTAAAACGAAGATCCTATTAAACCCCCTGAACGTTTTCTTTTGTAATTTTATAAACCTTTGTCTTACGTGCTTATATTTTGACGACTCCACGGAATTTAGGCACATGAGAGATATTTGGATTCCACGTAAACAAAGAGTCACAAAAAAGTACAAAAAAAGTAGTGGGGTGGGGGAAGGGGTGGGGCGGGGTAAAGGACCTTAGTTTGTTAATGTGGTCGCTGTGAGTTGGCACAATCTAGGGGCGTACTTCTGCATTTCCCTCTATATAAACACATAAAAATAGAGTTTACATAATGTAGAATATTCTAAGAGTGAGTACGACTTCACATAGTTCAATAATGAAAGAATATAAAAAATAGTGAAAAGAGAATCATATAGAAGTAATATAAGAACACAATATGTGGTTTCTGATGTCGTCAGAAGATAAAATGAACTAGAACATAAAATAGATAGCCACTGCGGAAACTAGAAGGGATAAACAATCAATAGCAATAATAATCTAAAAAAACACTAAAATCAACTACACAAATATTCATTTTTTCATTGTAATTTATACAATTTTTTTCTTCAAATTTATTAATAAATGATATGCATCTTTGGAGAAAATGGGGGCCCAAAGCGATTTCTTTAGTGGCCTTATGGTTGAGACGACCCTTCTTTTCCATAACCAACTCATGATTACTCCTTTATTCTCCATCATTACATTATCAATTGTCTACTAGTTTTGTCCCTTTAACTTATCCAATTTTTTCGTTAGAAAATAACACCCCAATCCTTAAAATTCGATATTACAACAATACGCAATTCAATTCCATCACCCAATTAATATAATTCTAAGATTTTAAAAAAATTGACGAAATGTGTACCATACAGTTTTGCAGGGAAAAATTGACGAAATGCTTATCTTTGAAATATTTCTCCAAGCCAAACTGAAATCTCAAGAAAACAAGGTTATTGATTCACAAACTTTAATCCTTCGGCAGTGTCTTTTTTTTACGAAATAGTGGTGTGGAGGTTTTCACTTCTCTTCTATTTGTCTTTATTTTCACTGAGTGTAAGTTTATTATTTTAAAATATTGGATTGTGTACGTCTGGATCAATACTATAAAATGTTTCCCGTCCAATATTTAAACTAAAGCTTTATCCCAATATTACAGATACAATATGGGGTAGGGTAGGGGTCGATCCACATGGACGATTCCATATGACCCATAGACCGGGAAGAAAGATCCAGCTACTAGACGGGACCCGCACCGAGAGCGAAGGGAGGGATGACGGGGAGCAGTCGAGGACATGTGTGGCCCAGAAGCCCGTGGTCACGTGGGGTGGCGCGAACAAGCCGAACGTAAGCGAACATGGTGGGGTGGACAAGACTCTCCAACAGGCATAGGGGCGAGGGGAAGAGAGGGCGGAACGGCGCAACGACCCGAGTGGCGAGAGACAGACAAGCAGCGAAGAAGGAGCAGGAGAGGCGAGGGAGCCAAGGAACGAAGGGCCGGAGGAGCGTGGGCGGGAGGCGAGCCCCCACAACATCAACGTAGACACACAATACAGAATATAAATCATTTTGGTTGTTTTTGCTTGTGGGTGACATCCAGCGATGCCGCTCACACACCGACCCGCCACACACTCACCATCGCTCATTAAATTACACAGAAAACTCTGACTCGTTGCCACATGCTCGTGCTTTCTTATGTCATTCATTCACAATCGAAGCCAGCTCTGTCCCCCGAATAACATACGCATAACCTATTGATCGGCTCCGAACCGCCATGCACGCGAGTGAGCCCCATGATCCACCCTCCCTATACACAAAACAAGAAACAGAGACGAGCCCGCCCCCCCCCTTTCTCGTCCCCCGCTAGCGCTTCAGGTGGTTTCAAACCTCCCTCCGCCCGAGCTGACCAGGAGTTGAAGATAGATAGCCGACCCGCACCGCCTGATGGAAGAACAGGTCGAGAGCATATAACGTATGATGGACCTACCCGGCGAAGAAAAAGCAACTCACCACGCATGACGACAGACTCCATTCCTTAAAAATTCCCTCCAAGACCAGTAAAAGAACGCACAAACCACCCCGCTCCCCCTAACCGTCATAGGGCCCTACATTTACATCTCGACCAGCAACATATCTGCTCACCGGCCAAACGCGCACGCACAAGAAAAGGCACTTGCAGTCCAGACAATAGCTCCGCTTCCATCGATCGTGGATGACATCCGTGCAACACGGTCTTTCGAACTTCCCGACTTGCACCTATTTGAATATGAGACAAGAAGTTGGACTCGAGTATTGCACTCGCTCATGCACGAAATGCTCGATATTATACGCGACACACCCTGTAGAGTACAGGCGCGAGACCGCCAAGTCCAGAGACGCTCAGTGGATTGGGAGAGCCGACCGGTGGGACGCTTCAAAAGGAATTGGCGCCCCCATCTCGCGGGACGTGCAGACTCAACCGGCATAGGGAAAAAAAGAACACACACCCAGCGCCCTGACGCCCAGCGAAGCGTCAATTACGCCTGAACATGCACGAGGTAAGTACCCACAAGAGAAAGGACTAGACGCAAACATTAGAAGACAAAGGGTGAGAGTAGCCAAGCCGAGGATTAAGTACAAGCGGATTTTATGTTTTAGCGAAGCCGAACGGGACAAAGAAGGACTAAATTGTGTGTCGATCGGGGCCGTTAGTGCTGAAAGTTGGAGGGTAGAGGGCATGGGGGGAGGCGAGAAAAGGAAGTAGGAAAAAGAAGACATAGTTAGAGAGGATTAGGTGCCTCAGCCTGTACCGAGATTGCAGGAAAGGACAATTCGCAAACCCTACATAGCGAGAACCGCCCCCACACCCCCCCCAATCGACACGATTTACCTCCATCAGAACCCACCCCCAACAACCCCCATCTCTAGTCAGGTGGATGAGATAGGACTGGGAGGTGGTCTCGACTCTACGCGACGGGAAGCCCGGCCCTGTTCGACGGACGCCGGCCGGTGAGACAATAAGTTCCAAACCCTGCCTAGATTTACGTGGGGACTGCCGCGAAAGTGCCGATATTGGAAGTGCACGTTTACGGGGTCTTTTGCCTGGCGAAAGATGGGATGCGGAACCTCTTGCCTGCGTGACGACATGTCTGTGAGCATCACAAGGATCAAGGTCAAGAGATCTTACAAGTTAAGGTATATTACAAGCTTCCACCATAGGAATTCAATTCATGTAGACAGGAAAAATTTCACAACTTAATAAGAATTACTATTACTCACAATACCCCAAACTTTATTCAATACTTTAGTATTACTTATCTGATACTTCATATCTTAAGAAAATTATCTCGATAGTCATATTTAACTTTATACAGATAATTTACACTAGAATAATACAATATGTTTAGTTTGCAATAGCCGCCTTATGTGTCTGTTTCCCCTGTGGATATAAGTTATTTATTATTCATTTATTGTCGCTTTCCTTGCTACTTGAATCATATGCTCCTATTCAATGCTTTCGAGGGACATGCAGGGCATATGGGCCGACCGAATCAAAATCATTCAGGGCTATTGTTTAATTATGGTAATCTAAATGTAGTAGAAGAAGAAACCATCGATTGAAACGCAACCTCGAAATAGTATGTTTATAAAATTTCAAATGTTATTTCATTGAAAAGTCATTTGATGAAAAGGGTATTTAATTTTCGGGTCTCATATAATAAAGAAGATGAAGCAAAGAAAAAAAGAAATCTTAAATGATCCATGATCTTCTTTATACTTAGGACACACGTGGTATGGGACACCGTGTGCTTTGACACCACCCCCAATGTGTTTTTATTTTTTGTTTTTACCTTTATATTGGGGTTGTTTTGTTTGTCCGTTATGGTTTGTCTCATCATCCGGATTCTCCAACATCGTTACATTAAACATATATACGACTTAAACACCTCACGATTTGTTTAATCCTAGTGTTAGTTTTATATAGTTTAGTTTATCTTTTCCAGAGTATAGTAGTATTATTTATTTTAAAATCATTTTCTTTTTAGAGAGAAGAAAGAAGAAGAAAGAAAACATTCTCGGTGGTCATTTAAATAAAACAAGTCAATGACCATGGCAATGTGACATGGTGGTTGAATGTGAAATGATTGAATGATGAGATTGACTGAAATGAACGGTGATGATGATGATTGACAATTGGATGATGATGAAAACTTTCTCTTCATGTTTTCGATGATTGAAAGAGGTGGGGGTTTGAGAATTGAATGAATTGGAAAATGAATTGTGAAGTGATGGAATTGTTTGTATGAACGTTGATGTGGAAATGTGATTGAATGAATGAAATGAAAGAGGGGCGGAGCCCCGGGGGGACGCCGCGCCAGGCAGGAGGAGTCGAGGTGGCTTCGCCGGTCCCCGGCTACTTGCTACCCCCAACTGTCAAGGGGGGAACTCAGTGGGCTATGGCGGCGGCAAGGCTTAGCACCGACCAGTCTGGGGGGGATTCCGGGACGACCAGCCGTGCTGCTCGCGGGATGTAGTTCTGCCCCGGGAAACGCCCACAGCGTAGGTCCGCTCGCGTAGGGGGCGCAGTTTGGGTAGTGTGGTGCAAGAGGAGCGCCTCTAGCCGGGGTGTGGGCGAACGGATGCGGGAAGGGTAGGGGGGAGGGCGACGAGCGGCACTCCAAGCTAACGGCCTTATGGTCGAATTGACTTTGGCGTGGTGAGAGAACTCGGGGGGAAAGAAAGGGGTGAGTTGGTTGGGGTAGCATGCCTTTCTTATGGTTGTTTGAGATAGAGAGTCAATCCCGACGAAAACGAAACTTGTTTCGGAACACACTTTAATTCTAATAAATATCACATTCATGTATACTACCATTGGAACCAATCTTCCAATGCTTTTATAAAAATACCGAAAGAGAATAATTATAACAATCAAAATTCATTTTGATAATGCATGAAATGAAATATCATCATACTTTAAAGTTAATTTAGAGACTTAACATGTTTTTTTAAAAAAAGTCTCTAGAGATCTGGCCTCTGCCATTCGTTAATGGGATCATCTTTTATCTTTTGTGTAGGAATGCTATTGAAAAAGGTTATTTCTCCATTTGCCACTACGTTCTCACAAAGTTATACTGATACATTTGTCGATTGTCTTTGGTCTTGCTTATGATACTTCGGATCCTTTGGTGTATGAGATAGTCACTTCTTGACTATCACAATATAGCATTTATGGATTAGAAAGGGATTGTTTAAGGTCTTTGAATATAAAAATGCTCCAAAGAATTTCTTTTTAAAATAATCAAACAAACTTTTTTCGAATGATGATGCAATACAATAAGCACAAATTAAGATTTTTATGGTTGAAAGATTGTTTGTTTGTGTGTTGTGAAAGAGTTTGTGTCCAAGTTGATTCATCTTTTCCATGAAATAGCACCCACCATTTAGTAAGAAATTAGAAATTTATAATTGAATGATTTCTATCATTCCGGTCACCAGTCATAAATCTTTGGTTATAACATTTATGAGGGTAATTAGATCAACCTATAACACAGTGTATGATCTGTTAGGTTCCTTCATGTATCAAAATATTCTCGTTACGATTTCAATGATCGTTTCCCAAGATTGAATTGATATTTCTGACTATACTTAAGGACATAAACCACATGTCTGTGTTGGAAGAAACATCCATCGCTACATCAAACTCCATAAACACTTGAATACGGACAACTCGGAGACATGTTCTTTCTGTTCTTTTCTCTCTTGGGACACATTAAGGCTTAAAGTTTCACCCCTTCCTCAGGCGTAATCCAGGATTTGCAAGTATCATTCGAAAACGTTCCACATATTTTCTTATATAATTTTTTGAGACAAACTCAAAAGTATCTTGCAAACGATCTCGTTGGAACTGTAACACCAAATATATAGTTCTACTTCACCCCATATTTTTCATACAAATGATTTTGAAAGAACATGACTTGATAGTTTTCACCAACTCCAGATTATTTCAGCTAATAAAAATATTAATACGTAAAGAGAAAGAATTACAAATTTCCATTGGACATTTTTACATAGATGCAATGGTCTTCATCGATCATGGTGAAATGAAATGACATCACCTCCTTATGAAATATCATATACCACTGCTTTGAAGATTGATTTAGACCATAAATTGATCTTTTCAATTTACCAACTTTCCTTTTTTGAGCTTTAACAATGAAACAACTGGTTGTTTCATGTAGATTTCTTCGTTAAATTCTCCATTGAGAAAAGTGGTCTTCACATCCATTTCTTGTAATTCTAGATCTAAATGTGCAACAATAGCTAAAAGTAATTGTATAGATGTAAACTTTACAACTGGTAAAAGTTTCCTCATAGTCTATTCCAACTTCTTGAGTAAAACCTTTTACAACCAATCATGCTTTGTGTTATTGAACCATCCAATTTACATTTATTTTAAGAATCCATTTATTCCCAATAGCTTTGCATTCATTTGGAAGGTCAAATAGATCCCAGACTTTGTTGGTTTTCATGGTCTCTAATTCTTCTTTCATCGCTTTTAACCATTCTTTCCTTTCAGGTCTCGATAATGCCTCAGTTACAAAATTAGGTTCATCAATTCTGTGGGAGATACCAGGAAAACATAATCCTTAACTCAATAATATCATTAGGTACACCTTTTTCTTTTGACTCTTACGTATTTGAAGTTCATCAAATTCTCAAGGATTTTTAAGATTCTAACTCCCACTCGGAAGAATCCTTTTTCTTTTCCAACTCAAACTCGTTCTTTTTCCAATCTATAAAATAAATCTTTATTGTTATTACTCATATTCTTCAGTTTTTTAAAAAATATTCACGTCAGTAAATATTTTGTCTTTTTCCTACTCATCATGGAATTTTTCTACTCATCATGGAATGTCGAGTAACAAAAAAATAAATCAATAAATTATTATAGCTCAAATTTCTCGATTCATTCAACCAGTGAATTTCAATCATTATTCAAACAGGGAACAATTGAATCATGCTTTGATACCATTTATAAGATTTTTAAAGAAAATGACGAAACTGTGTACCTTATAATTTTGCAACGGAAAACCGATGAAATCCTTTTCTTTGAAATATTGTTCCAAGCCAAACTTGAATCTCAAGGAAACAAGGTTATTGATTCACAAATTATATATCTTTCGGTTAGTATTTTTTTTCTTCGAAATATGTTGTGTTGAGAGTTTTCACTTCTCTTATATTTTTCTTCCCTTTTTAATGAGCGTAAGTTTTCTTTATTTAAAATATTGGATTGTGTACATTAGAACAGTTACTAAGTAACAGTTCCCACCCAATATTTCAAACTAAAACTTATCCCAATTTTTACAGATAAAATATTGGATCAGATCGGATCCGATCGAATTGATCCACATGAGTGATCCATGACCTAAAACTTATAATAGTAATACAATAATATAAGTAAATTATATATTTTACCCAAAAATTTATATCACATATACAAAAACTAGTTGGGCAAGACTCGTGCTTAGCACGGGCCCAACATTATATATTTTCAGGATGAAGTTAATTTAATGTTAGGTGTTTTGTGTAGTCATATAGGCCCAACATTATATATTTTTCGGGTTGAGGTTAATTTTTAGGTGTTTTGTGTAGTCGTATATTAGTGGTGAAGGATAGACAAAATCTTATTTTAAAAAAATAAAAACGTAAAAGCCAAAATTGCATTGCTTGTATCCAAAATGTTAATATATTGCTTCAGGCATATAATTACAAACTGAAGCACACGTCGACGACAAAACTAATGATATCAAGTCAGATTGAGGTTTAACATCAAAAATTTAAATCTCAAACTATCAAATAAGGAGAGAACCTTCAAAATTGACATAGAAGATGTAACAAAACTAGAATTAAGATAATCTAACGAAAGTGCGTATCTAAGACAAAGGCAGTTGTACTTTCACTATAGTCTTTATTAGAATATTCGAATATTTCCATGTTAAAAATGAAAATCAGCATAGTAAAAAATAAAATAATAAAATGCTCATCATAATACACAAAGGGTCTGAGCCCAGAGTGAGATAATTAAGCTCTTTAGTTCATGTAACAACGTTTTAGGTCGGGGGTGGGTTTTACATATGAATTTTTTGTGATAAATACTTACTGGGTCGACGTCACGCTGGACGGATCGTCATGGTCACTGACGGACCGTGATGGCTCCGTCGTCCCATACCCCTTTTTGTTGCAAATTTTCTCTGCTGCTGGCTGTCTCTTCATTGACCCTCGACTGCAAGTATGAGACCGTCTAGGCACGACGGTCCTCGGGGGTCTTTCTTCGTTTTCCAACACTTCAACTCTGGAATCTGGGTACTGGGAATTGACTCTCTGAACTTCACAATGGACCTGCAGGCAAGCAACGAACCGTCGTATCTCTACGACGGACCGTCACAAGCTGCGTAACCCCGACTTTGTCAAGACTTCCGCTAAAATTTTAAATGGGTGTTTGGACTATTCATAATATAATTATGAAATGAGTGGGTACTTTTAATAAATTTTACTTATTGGGGGTTAATGGATATACTTTAAAATTCTGTGGGTTCCTATTTAAAAACTTTTAGAGTAATAAACACTTAGGGTTAACGACATTGTTAGAAAAGAAGCAAATTAAAATCACGCACAGCGGTAGAGAGAAAACATCTGAATAACTAAAGAGCGCCGACGATATGGAAGGGTTTGGAGTGGCAAGAAGAAAGGAAAACGTTGAGAAATAGTTGTTGATTTCGGTTCTTCGGCGGAGGTAGGTTATGGTGTTATTTCTATCTGATAGAAAATAAAATCTAAATAAAATTGATTATGTTGATGATATTGTAAAGTCCTCCTATGTTGACTTGATTGTGTGGTTGTATGTTTTTGGTTGTGGGGTTTGTGGTTGGCCTAAACGTATGAGAGTTTTGAATTTCAATCTTGAATCCTGTCTATTAAAAATGACGCTGAATAAGAAGGCTTATGAAATAAAAATGGATGAGATAATTGGATTGGAGTGTCCCGTTCCGACACGGTCTTATGGTGATCCGGAGTGTCACGTTTCGACACGATATAATGGCAACGGAGTTGCCACGTTCCGACACATAACTTAAGGAAAGGAATCTTAATTTACTTAATATACTCAAACTCAAAGAACCTATTTCCAAATGAGTATGGTGTGGAGGCATGAGTCCCCCTCATAAGGGTGTGCTTGATTTGTGAATTGATGGTGTACCTAGTATGGTGGTTGTTGTCATGGTTTCATGTGCTTGCTTTGCCTTGGCCACCGTTAAGCATTGTAGTTATTTTTACTATTGTTTTAATATATACTTATTTCTATTTTGAGTTGGCCGCTATACCTACTGGTACGTGTTCCTTGTACTGACCCCCTACTTGTATTTTCTCTTGTGTTATTTGTGGAATGCAGCAAGGTAACCATCGACTCGACTCGGCCCTCAGCTCTAAGCCATCTCTCCAGCACATCAGAGTTCGAGGGTGAGCTATTAATTCCTAGCTCGGGCTGATTCTCTCTCCTTCAACGTCTTGATGTCTTTGGATTTCGGACAATACAACACTAAACCAACCATCTTTACTTATTTTAGTTTCTTAAATAACCCTTAGACTTGGGTATTTGAGGATGATGTTCTTGATGTGAGGACTTCCCCTTCCAATTTGGAGGGATAATAGTGTTAAACTTTATAAGCTTATTTACTTTGGTTAAATTAATAATTTTTGGATCTTCCCCATCTTCCTCATTATTTTTGTTAATTATAGTTGACTATTGGTAAATTTTGGGGTTACAATTTGTTTGTTCCGTCACCTTAAGTAGGATAAGTGTGGGTTGCCACTCACGACGAAGTTTTGGGGTCGTACAATCATCTTCATATGTATTTATTTTTGGAACATACATATGGTAAATTTCATGTCATATGAAGCTTTAAATTTTGTTCAGATTCAGAAAAGAACTGCACAACCAACCTGAAATCACATTATATTCCCTTGTATTAGTAATAATTCAAACTCTTTTCCCATAAGTTTTTCTTTCTCGTAGGGTAACCTGCATGACAACTCACCTTTTAAAGATCTCGGAATAAGTACCTTTTGATTCGCTCTTGCCTAAAGCTCGATCGGGGATATAAGCCTTCTATGGCGGTTTTTCGGTTCTTGGGCTTGAATCTCCAAAAAATAAGTTCTGTTACGGAACGAGTGAGTTACGATCAGAAAAACACAATATTTCTACGTGGTACAGATAAAAATGATCCTACGTCTCACCAAGAACAACTGCAACCAATATTTATTTACTCCTACAACAAAGATCAAGTGAATACTACACAAGGAGAGAAACAAATGCCTTAGAGGTGAGAAGCAAGTGGAAGTATGATTTGGAAATGAATTACGAGCCACCTATTTATCGGTATCAAAATTCATCCTTTTTGATGTCATCCATGACATCAACTATGTGTCAAAAAGTAAGTTTAAGAATAAATGAAATAATTTTTGGTTTGCCTAAATTTTTTCACCTACAATATACTATCTTTTGACTGTTATTGTAGCTAATTATCTCCTACCAAATATTCATGTTAATTCATCTTTCTTTAGTTGATTTCAACTAGAACCTACCACTCTTTTCAATCTCCACCTTGGTTTTGTGTTTTGAGCATGCGTATAAACACTCTGCCCAACTTCTAGTTACGGGCAACCCGTTATAGAAACAAGAAAGAATCAATCCTTGTTTGAACATACTAGCTCCACCTAGCAGTTGTCCCCCAGAGTTGCCTCACATTTGGATGCATACCCCCCAAGTCCCTTGCAGTGTTGCAAACTTGGCAAGCGGAACTATTTTTGGTCAGCATGTCTGCAGCGTTATCGTTATGATAACCTTCTCACCTTGATAGCTATCTCCCTCTCTATGACATCTCTCGAATAAATAGAATCTGACATCAATGTGTTTGGTGCGCTCATAAATCTTTGAATTTTTATTAAATGCATAGCATTTATCACTTTGACTATCACATCGTTTAAATTGGTTCAGGCGGAACCGAACTCAATTCCCTGCCCCTAAACCTTTCAACCAGATAGCTTCTTTCACTACCGCCTTCCGTTGCTGCTATATTTCTGCCTCTGTTGTAAGCCAAAGCGACAATAGACTTGTCAGTCAATTTCCAACTAACGCACTGCCAACGATAGTAAACCATGTATCCAGTTGGTGGACCTCCTTCTATCAAGATCCCCTGCAATAGTTTAGAATCTACTAACCGGCTGAATGAAATACACCTTCCCTTTTACGGAAGGTTAGGCCAACTCAGGAGCTCCTTTGAAGGAAAAAAAATATCGTCAATCTCCACTTACGAGCTTTCCCATGCCTTGTTTCCCCTTTCCTTTCCTGGATTTTCCATGTACCCCTACTTACCACACATACACTACAGATTGAGCAATAAATTAGTACGTTTGCACCACCATATATAACATATTGGCTACCAACTTGCTTGCATTAGGAAAACTTTGAACTTTGACATATGCTCCACCTCATCCATTGACCGAGGGGCATTTGGTAAAAACTCAGAGAGCTTGGATTAGACCAAATGGTGTTTTTACAAGGCTTACTCATATGCATATTGAATCTCTCAAGACTGTTTTTCGATGTACCTCTTTTGAGAAGATGTACAACAACCATTTTCTCTTGAAATCTCCATTCAAGAATTTTCTTAGGTAATGCAACTCCCAAATCCTTCCATGTGTCAAATTCTCAATAGTTCTTCAAATATGTATCTTGTGATGTTGTTAGCAGTAATAACAATACATCTAACATACAAATAATGATAAATCGTGAGAATTACCACCTATACCATACATCTTCTTGTGATACACACAACCCCAAATGCACTCCTCAAAAAATCCATGTTTATTCCATGAATGCAATAAAATCTCTTGTAACTCACTGTCTAAGGATTGCATTACAACCATACAAGACTTATTCAGTTGGCATACATGGTCTTATTTTCCTTCAGCTAGGAAACCTTCACGCTGATCCATATAGATTGACTCTTCTAGATCACCATGTAAGAAAACAGTTTTGACATCAAGAAGTTGAAGCTCTAAATCAAATTGTGCAACCAATGCTAATAACACGCGAATTGAGCTATGTTTCACTACTGGAGAAAAGATCTCATTGTAGTCAATTCCCTCCTTCTGACTGAAACACTTTGTAACCAATCTCTCCTTGAACCTAGAATCTTCCACTTCTGGAATACCTTCTTTCTTTCTGTAGACCCATTTGTATCCAACTGTCCTCATCCCCTTTGGCCTTTTAACTAAGACCCATGTCTCATTTTTTTGAAGAGACTCCATCTCTTCCATCATGGCTAACTGCCATTGTGCAACATCTTTGCAAAAAGTTGCTTCAACATACGAAGAGGGATCGAGATCCTTAATCTCTTCTTCTGCAGCTATGAACGCATGTGCAATCATATTTTCTTGCTCTATAAGAAGTTCCGGTTTCCGTATCTGCCTTTTATCCCTTCCCTTTGCAATTGTGTATGGTTCATTTGAAGCAAGTTCTTCAAGATCTGCATTTTTTGACTCATCAATTTGAGTCTCTTGATCCCGTTCCTTGGTAAGATCCAGTGGTAGCTCCACCTTCTCATTGTTCTCGTTTTTTGTTAACTCCAAAGAAACTTTACGAGAATCAAGTATAGATGATTCATCAAAGGTATCATATCTAAAAACTATAAATTTCAGTAAATACAAGCACCATAGTTTGTACCCCATCTACATACCCTACAAATATGGCCTTTTTAGCCCTTGGTTCAAGCTTACCTTCATTAACATGATAATAAGCTGGACACCCAAATATTCTCAAGTATGAATAGTTATAAGGTTCACCTGACCATACCTCATTCGGAGTCTTAAAGTCAATCGCTGATGCTGAACGACTCTCGATTGACAAATATGAGGAAGCAGTGTGAACCTTCTTCAGGGCCTACAAACCAAAATTTGGAAACAATCGTTGTATGCTAAGAAGCATACAACGAGCTTCTCAAGAAGAGTATATGGTTCATTATCTCGGCAACTACATTCTGCTGTGGTGTGTCATGACGTCTTATGTCTTGCGATCCTAAAACCGTGCGAATCATTAAAACTCTTTACTGACAAACTCAAGCCATTTCTGTGCGAAGATACTTGATATTTTTTCTCTCAATTTGATTTCAACCAAAAAATCTTCCACTCTTTAAATACTTCAAAAAGCATTACTTTTTGCCTTCAAGGAAACGCACCCAAACCTTCGTGAAAAATCATCAAATGAATGTGAAGAACTACCTCATTTCCTCCCTTCAATGAAAGCTTAGAGGCGACCCCAAAATCTGAATGGATGTAGTCTAGCACCCCTTCTCGTCTCATTCTTGCAAGTGCTGAAGATAACCTTTTATGCGTTCCTAAGAGTAGTGTTACAACATTCAAGTGGCTGTCTTCTCACATTCAAAAGGGTGCGGTGTTCCAACATATCCAATCCTCGTGGCTCATATGGAACTAGTATCCATGTGGCCATAATTTTGCATGTGTCCATCATTAGATTCAAATGCAACTGTAGATGCATTTAGGGAGCCAAAATTGGTCTTCCCGCAAGTGTGTAAAGGCCATCCCCACCCTTCCAGCTTCGACCTTGCACCAGACTACAGATCCTTTAGTCACTTTCATAGGTCCTCTTCACCTCATGTACTTATAGCCTGTTTATAAAAGTGCCCAGGAAGATAGATTTTCTAAGAGCATGAACAGGACGAATTCTGTAATAGTCATCACGATTCATCATGGTGGAAGCACGAACTGAACCATGACAACTATTTTACAAGTTGTATTATTACCCATTAGTTATAGATTCCTTGGCTTGTTTAATCGCTGTTGAACCAATATTTTCGAAATGTCAATGCAGAGTAAAGCCAGAGTCTACCCCAGACCCATTTGTTGTCATAGACTCTCTATTGCATGATGTTGTTAGTATATAATCATCATCATCGTTACTTGCTCAACAATGGACGCACTCTCTTTTTGGAATTCGACAAGGGCAATTCGTTCAAGAAGCCCTTCTTTTGGACAAACCCAACACTCCATATTCTTTTTTTTTCACATGTTACTTGATCTATACTTCGGATTTGATCTTCTTCCCTGTTGGATAGTACGACCTCTTACCAAAGAATCCACAGCTTTGTCACTTTGTCTCCTTTCAAAAATGCAGTCGCACATCACAAGAGTTAACGTGTGTTGGCACTTGCTCAAGTCTGCATAGGTTTATTGCTATACATCATTGAATTTTCAATACACGCTATTTTGAAGTCAATGAAAATAGCAAAGAACATGCCAAGTGTCGTCTCTCCTTTTTAATTCTAGAAGTTTGCAAGTCCACACAAAGTTTATTGAACGCACTCTAGATGGTCTTGACAACAAGTACTTGAAATCCATCTTTAAATGGATGAATTAATCGTCAAACCCTATACATTAGTACACAACAACTTTTACTTACATCAATATTTTAACAAATTGCAAGTATACTTAACAATAGAATAAAGGTCAGGCCAAGCTCATACCCCCCTAAGTTTCATTTTATGCTCTAGTTTTAGCTATGAGAGTTGTTAAAATGCTTTCTTTTGGCACTGACTTTGTCAATGATTAAAAATATTTTGATTGTTTATCTGATGGACTAAAAACTTTTATTAGTTTTTAAATATGTTCATTTATTCGTATGATGAATCAAATCACATACAATGGAATGTTATAGTAGTTCTTTGGACACTGAAAAAGATAATTGTCGACCTGAAATGTATAGCTCGATCATTTGCTGAAATAATAATTGATTGAGTCTGTCTCCTTTTATTTTATCGTAAGTAAAGGTATAATTCTCTTGCAAAGACAGAAACAAAAAGTGAATAGTTTTTGTAAGAATTCAATTGTTATACTTCAATTCAATTTTCACAAACCTACTTAATTTAGCACATGAATATTTCTATTAAAGAATTTTTTTCATAAAGTAAATTCAATCATAATGAAAAGTAACCCATGTCCATGAAATTCCGCACCACATTATATGGAAAGGACGTGGATCTATCACTGGCCTCTTTGGCTGGGCGAGAAAATTAATGGCAAAGAACAAATTACGATAAAGGACTAACACCATACCATGTACAAATATAGCACTTAATCCTAATTCAATCCAAAAATTAGATTTTGAGTAGAGAATTGTTCAATTCCATATTAATAAATTATGCGTCCATTTTTCAATTAATGTGAGACTCTAATCAATTCTAACAATTACAAATCGATGGGCATTAGTTTACTTAGCTGCAAAATATGTAAATCGTATTTTAAAAACAACATTGACAAGCAATATCCAAAAGCACCCCCCCACAGTGAAAATTTTTCTTATACGGCCATAGTCAAAATTCACCTAAAATATCTGTTTTGGTAATAGAGAAATTAGACGACGAATGCATGTCAACCAAATACAAGCTAAAAATCAACAACTTTGAGATTTTTATATCAACAATTTTATTCGGTAGAAAAATGAAGGTGGGGTAAATTAATTATGTGGATAAGAAAAAATGTACTCCACTTTATTCAATACATTTCATTTTTATATATCTAACAACTTTGAGATTATAAACATAATAACTCTAGGCTCTCGCAATTCAACATTTAAGTATGCCATCGCATGACAACAAACTAAGATAATTTTACGCCAAACTCTTTAGATGACTCATTGTCAGTTACATTTGTTTCGACACCTATAGTTTTTTCTGTATGCAATATGTTTATACCAAATAGAATAATATGAGGGAAATACAAGTTATCCTGAATTTTGCAGCAAAAAGAATGATGGTTGAATGACTTAACTGAAAATATAGCATATCCTTTTGCCTTTGAATCTGGAGAGTTACGTTGGGGTGACAAAAAAACCATCTTTAACTTGTTACTCCCTCCTTCATAGTTAGTCTTCCATAGCACAGATTTGAGAATCCAAAAACTATTCTTTTCCAGTAACACCAAAATGAGGAATATAGTTTCTACAATTAGACACTACGTGGAGATAACAAACTTAGCAAAAGTTGTAACACAGGGAAAAGGTACAAGTACCTCCTTAGACTATAACTAAACCTTAATTAAACTAAGGTCTTATTATCCCTTTTTTTTTTTTAATTTTGTAAAAACTTTTTGGTTACGTGGGATCCAAATATCTCCCACACACTCAACTGCGTGTAGGCACGGGATGTGTCCACATAAGCCAAAACTATGTAAATATTCAAAAAAAAAATTTGAGTCATTACTTTGGTTTTTAAACTGTATCTTATAATTTGATCATAGTCTAGAGCTACTAGTGTTTTCTCCCTTCATGATGAAAGTTATTTGTGTCTTATGTTTGCTATTTATCAATGTTAAATTTCAAAACATATACCACTGTTAGTGCGAGGGTTGACTCGGACTACCCCAAGAAAGATGGCTCAACGGCAAGAAGATAGTCGCTTACAAAAGGGCAGGCACAATGGGCTTTGAAGCGGAAGACAGATGACATAGAAAAATTGAGGGGACAACATAAATACGAAAAAAATGAACTGAATGTTACTACATTAATCTATATGATTAACAAAAAGAATACATGACTGACACAGAAGACTGACAAAAGCGTGACTGATAAAAAAAAATATCATATTTTCACCTAAATTATAGAAAACGAAAATCGTAAGAGTGACTTTTCCATTGAGTTTACATATAGGAAACTAATTTGACATAGAATGTGATGTTGCTTACGTTGTACCAACAAACAAGAGGGAATGGAATGAATATTATTTAAGTAATATAATTCTCCTCTAACTAAGCGTGTGAATAATAGGACGTAATTTGAAATATAGATTGGAAAGTGAATACACATGTATATTAAAAAAAATTTCTAAAAAAAGTAGTTATTCCAACCAAACTTAACTAAATCTGGCTGTGAACAATACAATAGATGCATTGTTTGTCCTGTGCGATACATAAATCTAATTGTGACTACCATTTGTTGGACAAAACCCCCCAAAAAAAAAAAAAAAAAAAATAAAAGGAAGAAGGATTGACTAAACTTTTTTGTTGGTGTGAAAATTCATTCATATTCAATAACTGAAGTATCTCCACCTTTTTAGCGTTTCTCTAGTTAATGCTTGAAGGGAAAACATACATGTTCTTTCTTTAAAACGGTTTTGGTTTATCCGGAGACTTCTAAACAGAATGAATGCGGAGTGCGTGTATTCGATAAACACGCTGGGTTGAACATAAAAAGATTTAAGATTTAAACGATCTATGAAGAGGGAAAAGTTAGTTATAAGATTTTTTATATTAGACTGGCTGCAACAATTTGCGACATAAATATATATAGCCAAACAAACAGGTTATAAAGAAAGGGGACTTGAAATACCTCTAGGCGTTTCTGCTGTCAAGGAGAGATGATTTTTTTTCAGCTAGATTACCAGAAATTAACATGTTGATTTCGGCAATAAGATAGGTAGGTACAAATAGTGATGTTAATACTTAAAAATATTTTGTCCAAATAGAATTCATGTGTACTATATAGCAAAACACAATGCTAAGGAACTAAAGTTGTCTATCATTTGCACTTTGTGCCTTCTATCTTTGTACGCTTTTTCTTTTTGCAACTAACCCAAATATTTCAGCACACAAAACTTTTGGATATTAGCACATTAATGTAGGGAACTCCAATTGCAGAGAAAAATGAAAATTACATCTATATTCCATCAATAAGCTGAGCAAGTGTATATACCTATATATATAACTCATACAAGTTTGTGATGTAATTTCTACCATAGGGATAACCTTTTGGTGAACAGAAATCACGAGGGATGACCTGGAAAAGCTGCCCACGATGGCTTGAACGATAATCTTGTATTTATTTTTAACTATCATCATACGAAAAAAATATATTAATGTGCTATCTTAAATCTAGAGAGTTAGGCAAGAACGTCGGTAGGCAGTTATGAGCTTCTGCTTGTGAATAAGTACGATCTATGCTTGTTGTCTACTTGAATCTAGTCTGCACCGATAAATTTGTATGTGAAGCTTATCTGCATAATGTCTAATATCATCACCATACACAACTATCCCAATTTGTTGCTCATGCAAAATTTAATAGCTTTCTGAGAGAGGTGGAGAAGTAATTCAATTATGTGAAGAAAATTACATGTCATTACCGTAATGTAAAAATACCTCATCGTCTTTCAAACCAGATTTTTAGAATCTGATTCTCCGGACTTTCTAGCCATTTGGCATCACGGATTGCATCACAAAATCAAAGAAAAACATTCTTTTCTATATCATAAAATTGAACTGAAAGAGTTGGTTTGATTCTTGTGGAATCAAACTCAATGGAAGATGAATTAACATGAATATTTAGTAGGAATATAATTAGTACAAAATAAAAATCAAGATAGTATCTTGGTAGGTGAAAATTTATGACCATAAAATGGTTTCACCTGTTTAACCTTGACATTTTGACAAATAGTGATGTCAGGATGAAAAGAAAGCACGAGGAGGAACAGTAAGCGATATAGCACGGTACATAGGGAGGAGCAGCACAGAAGGGAAGGGCTCCAATGTTTAAAAGAATTAAGTATAAAAGTATCGCGGTAGGAGGAACACAGTTCAGACAGGCAATTTGAATGTAGATCTCTGACAGTATTTAATTATATTCTCTTGCAGAGTGAAATAATTATCGTGCCAGCTTGTTCTTTGCGTTGGGATTGGAAGATATTTTGATCCGACCCGGTTAAATATTATTATTCTTCCTTTTCTTTTCCGCTAATATTGGTATCAGGAAGCAAGGTTTCTGTCTGAGTAGGTCTGTGGGTTGCGGCACAGTCTAAAACTTCACATCAGTTTTTTGTAGTTCCAAATTACAGTGTAGAAGACGAGGAAGAACAAGGAAGATGAGTTCCATGAAGTTTAGAAATTGATTAGATTCAAACAACTGGATGACATCAATAGGATGAATTCATCCTATAAATAGGTAGATCTTAATTCATTTTCAAATCATCCTCTCACTTGTCTTCTCACCTTCTAAGGCATTTGATGTTCTCTCTCTTACAGTATTTCATTTATATTCTTTGCAGAGTGAAATAAATATTAGTGCAGTTGTTCTTTGGTGGATGTAAGATCATTTTGATCCGAACCACGTTAAATATTATTATTCTTCCTTTTTCTTTTCCGCTAATAATTGGTATCAGAAGCAAGGTTCTGTCTGAGTATGCTCTGTGGTTGCGGCACAGTCTAAACTTCCACATCAGTTTTTTGTAGTTCCAAATACATTGTAGAAGAAGAGGAAGAACAAGTAAAGATGAGTTCCATGAAGTTTGAAATTGATAGATTCAAAACAATTCAATATCTGAAAAGATCCAGATGTGGCGTTACTTCGGAGGGAAGTTCAATCCATGCTAGTGACGGAAAGTACCTAATAGATTATTAGATTCCGAAAGGAAAAGATTGAAGGAGATGCATTAGTGTAATCCAATTGTCCATGCAACCTAAACGTACTTTGTGAAGTGGAGTAAAAGTATCGAAGTAGACGACCAACGAGTTATGAAAAAAGCTGGAAGGGCTTTACCAGGACCAGTCAGTGAAAACAAGGATGTTGTTACAACAGCATCTTCAATTTAAGATGGATTCAATTACTTTGTTGCAAGACCATCTAGATGTGTTCAATAAACTTGTGATAGACTTACAAACAACTGGAATTAAAAAGAACGAGGAGACGCTTGCATGTTCTTTGCTATTCTCATTGATTTCAAAATATCTTGATATTGAGAATTTAATGATGTATAGCAAACAACCTATCAAACTTGAGCAAGTGCGGCAATCACTTAACTTTTGTGATGTGCAGATGCATTTTGAAGGAGACAAAAGTGACGAAGCCAGTGGACTATTTGTAAGAGGTCGTACTAGCTAACAGGGAAGGAACAAATTGAAGTACAGATTAAACTCTTGTGTGAACAAAAAAATGCAAGATGTTGGGGCTGTCACAAGAAGGGGCACTTTGAACAAGAAAGCCCTATGTCGAAGTCCACGGAAAAGGCGATAATGATGATGATTATGTAATAAAAATATCATGAAGTAATGGAGTCTATGAGAAGAAATGGGTCTTAGATTCTGGTGGTACTTTGCATATGTCATCGCGAAGAGATTGGTTCAGCAACTGTGAAACAAGTAGAGGAACCGTATTAATGGGTAATAATGCAAATTGTAAAATAGTTGTCATTGACTCAGTTCGTGTTTGCTGCCATGATGGAATCGTGAGGACTATTACAGAAGTCTGTCATGTTCCTGATTTGAAGAAGAATTTGATCTCCTTGGGTACTTTGGATAAACAAGGCTATAAGTACATGAGTGAAGGAGGAACTATCAAAGTGACTAAAGGGTCTTTAGTCATGTTGAAGGACAAGATGGAAGATTACCTCTAGACACTTGCGGGAAGCACCATTATTGGCTCTGTAAATGCATCTATAGTGCAGTTATCTGATGATGACAAGGAAAAAATATTGCACATGATACTAGGCTATATGAGCGCACGAGGATTGGAGACAATGAGCAACCACAACCTTTTGAATGGTGAGAAGATCGACACACTTGATTTGATGAGCACTGCATCTTAGGGAAGCAAAAAAAGGTCAGCTTTAGACTTGCAAACACAAGGTAAGATGGGTGCTAGACTACATCCATTTAGATTTATGGGGTCCCTCTAAGCTTCCATCGAAGAGAGGAAAGAGGTATCTTCTCACATTCATTGATGATTTTCATGAAAGGTTTGGGTGTGTTTCCTAATGACAAAAGGTGATGCTTTTGAATCATTCAAAGAGTGGAAGATTTTTGTTGTCAAATCAAATGGATAGAAAAAATCACGTAGCTCGCACATACAAGGCTTGGAGTTTTTTGCTGTGAACAGTTCAATGCTTTCTGCAAGGTTCATGGGATCGCAAGGCCCTAAGACTGTCAGTTCACACACCATAGGCAAATGGGTTGCCGAAGAATGAACAGAACACTTCTTGATAAGGCTCATCTGTATTCTCTAACAAGCCACGATGTCCAAGTAGTTGGGTTAAAGCAGTTCATACTGCTTCTCACATTTTCAAATCGTCTCCACATGAACGATTGACTTTAGACTCCGAAGGTGAGGCTGAATTAGGTGAACCCTTAACTATTCATACTTGCAAATATTTGGATGTCCAAGCTTATTATCTTGTTAATGAAGGAAGATTGAACAAGGGCTAAATGGTCACTTCGTATGATATGTAAATTGAGTAAAAGGGTACAACTTTGGTGTTTGTCCTTTACTCAAATTTTATCATTCTAAGAAAGAGATGTTCCTTTGATGAATCCTATATCTTTATCCTCGTAATTTTTCGGGTGGAGTTATCACCAATGAGAACACCCGTAGGTGCGCACCGATGGAGCTACCAAGAACGGGATCAAGAGACGCAAACGTTGAGTCAACAGATGCAGATCTGAAGAACTTGCTGCGAATGACCATACACAGTGCGAGGGAAGGACACCAAGGCAGATCCAGAAATTGTAACTTCTATAGAGCAAGAAATCTATTGCATATTCGTTCGTAGCGGGCAGATAAGCGATTAAGGATCTCAAGCCCTTTTTCGTATGTTGATGCACGCGTGCAAAAGATGATGCACAATGGCATTTATCCATGATGGAATAGATGGAGTCCCTTCACAAAAATGATACATGGGTCTTAGTTAAAGGCCAAAGGGGATGAGGATAGTTGGATGCAAATGGGTCTACAGAAAGAAAGAAGGTATTCCAGAAGTGGAAGATGCTAGGTTCAAGGCGAGATTGGTTGCAAAGGGTTTCAGACAGAAGGAGGGAATTGACTACAATGAGATCTTCTCTTTAGTCATGAAACATAGGTCAATTCGTGTGCTACTAACATTGGTTGCACAATTTTATCAAGAGCTTCAACAACTTGATGTCAAAACTGTTTTCTTACATGGTGATCTAGACGAGACAATCTATATGGATCAACATGAAGGTTTCCTAGCTGAAGGAACATAAACCATGTATTCCAACTGAAGAGTCTTTGTAATGGTTGAAGGCAATCCCCTAGATAGTGGTAGCAAGAGTTTGATGGCATTCATGACTATACATGGGCCTTTGAGGAGTGCAATTTGATATGTGTGTATCACAAGAAATGTCTTGTAACCTATTATTTTATCTATTGTTTATATTGATGATATGCTTATTGTTGCTACCACATCACATAGATAATATTTTGAGAAACTGTTGAACAAGGAATTTACATGATGTATTTGGGAGTTGCTAGAAAATCCTTGGATGAAGATTTCAAGCGAAAATGGTGTTGTACATCGTTCTCAAAGAGGTACATCGAAAAGTTATGAGAATTCATAGCGTACGAGCAAGAATAATAACTGTTGCCTTCTCATTTCAAGCTTCGGCGTTTACAATTTCTCATTCTAGGATGAGGTGGAGCATCATGTCAAAGGTTACTTAGGTGATCCCAATTGGCGAGAATTACTGTAATGCTATGGTTGTGCACACGGCTAAGACTTGCTCACTGTAAGTGTGGTAGCAGGTAGATGGAAATCCAAGAAAGACACTGGGAAGCTCTCAATGTGATATTGAGATTATCTCAAAGGACTCTTGATGTTGTGCCTAACCTATCCAGAAAAGTAGGTATTTAAATTCTCCGTTTTTAGATTCTGACTATACAGAGGATCTTGTCGAATAAGGTCGCAGAACGGATACAGTATTACTCCTCGTTGAGTGTCGTCAGTTGGAAGTTGACTTTACAGTTTATTGTCGCTTTGTCTACTACAGAGGCAGAATATATGGCAGCAACGGAGGCAGTGAAAGAAGCTATCTAGTTTAATGGTCTGTTGTCAGAATTGAGTTTGATTTAGCTGGAATCAATTCTAAGATGTGATAGTCAAAGTGATATTCATTTAATTAAAAATCAAAGATTTCATGAGCGCACCAAACACATTGATGTCAGAGTCCATTTTATTTGAGATATCATGGAAGATAGAGTTATCAAGGTTGAGAAGGTTATCAGACGACAATGTTGCAGATATGTTGACCAAAATAGTTCCGCTTGCCATGTTTTCACACTGCAAGAACTTGGCGGGAGTATGCATCAATTGATACAACTCTAAGAGAACAATTGTTAGGTGGATCTAGTATGTTCAACAAAGGTTTTATTCTTCTGTTTCTTACAATGGATTACCCAGTAGCTTTGAAGTTGGCCGGAGTTGTTTTATACGCATGCTTTGAACCCAACCAAGGTGGAGATTGAAAGAGTTGGTTTTGTTCTTGTGTAATCAAACTCAATGGAAATGAATTGACATCATCTTGGTATTAAATAATTACTACAAAATAAAAGTCAAGATAGTATCTTGATAGGTGAAATTTAGGTAAATCATAAAATAGTTTCACGTGTTTAATATTGACATTTTTGACACGTAGTAATGTCATGGATTATATTAATAGGATGAATTCATTCCTATAAATAGGTAGCTCTTAATTCATTTTCAAATCATTTTCTCACTTGCCTTCTCACCTTTTAAGCCATTTAATGTTCTCTTTCTTGTAGTGTTTCACTTGTATTCTTTGTAGAGTGAAATAAATATTAGTGCAGTTATTTTTTGGTGGACTAGGATAATTTTAAACCGGACCACGTTAAATATTGTTATTCTTCCTTGTTCTTTAATTTCACGTTTCCGCTAAGGTGAAGTAAGAAGTCAACTTTAAAAAGTTGTACCCTCTACAACATTGCAAGTATCTTAGGCTGAAGTAGTGTGAGTTTCAAAGTCAAAGAGCAAATAATAAGAAAAAAATGGTGAAAAGGCACTAAGTGGGATGATGTGCATCTCAGGCATAATGACATGCATGTATATATCTAGTGAGAGATTATCTGAAAGACTAAAAAACTAAATTTAAAGCAAAAAGGTTCAAACATTCAAGGAAATTTAGAAGTAATAGGTATAAAACCAGTGAAGAAAGGCAAATATATTTTGGGCGCCACCATGCATGAGAGCGTACGTATTTTGTGGTTCACCAAATCCACAATTTCTTCAATTCAAACTTTCAACATCCCAAATAAAGAGTAAAGCTTAATATTCTCGGATAACAAATGAAACAAACTCTGAAATCTCAATCTAACCGGCTCCGTCTTGAAATTTAGAATTACGATCAAACTAAAATTAATGGAGTTATCTATAAGATTTTAATCAGTCCTCTCAATTTGGGGCATCATAAAGTAGAACATGCAAGTAAAATTTTTTTACAATAAACTAATAAAATATCAGTTAGAAAATCGCCAAAGATTTGAATTCAAAATTTCCAACAGAAACTACATCCGTACAAAAGATTTGAATTCAAAATTTCCAACCGAAACTACATCCGTACAAACATTTATCATAAATCGATCTTACCATGTAGAAACAGTGAATTGGAAGAGACATATAGATTAGATTTGAAAGTTGTAAATTATAGAACAATTAATCTTAAGGGTATGTCCGGAAAGCCGCCTGCTAATTAGAATAGGTGTAATTACTAGGATAGTAATTACCAGCCTAGTAATAACAGAGTTTAATAATTACATTGACATGTTTGATTTTTACAGTGTAATTACATGTCTTGTTATTGAATGTCACAATATAATTACAGTTTGAATGCACAATTGCAACTATAAAATTATATTAAATTTTAAAAATAAAAGGTAATTACCTAAATTTTATACTATACAATAAAAAACTTTATAAATAATATTAAATTAAATATTTAAGACATATATTCTTTTGGAAAATATATTACTTAATAATGATATGTTCTTAACTAATATTATGAAAAAATTATTGATTTATACTTTTTCAGATTAATATATTTCAATTGAATTGATCATATAAACTAAAGGTACGAAGTTTCTATAAATAATCGTAGATGCATGTGTAGATAATAAAATTCGCGTCGAGAAAAACAATACTCAAGAACGTAAAATTATGTCCACAATCGATTTTATTATTTCCAATGCGAGTGTTCAATCTCTATAATTCCCTGTAATTCGCCTTTTCCAAATATAAATTCGAGGGCTTTAAAGCTTGTTCTTGAATCTATGATTGGACCTTGAACTTGAACTTTATCTTGATCTTGACTTTTATTTGAACTCAAGGCTTCGAGGCTTGTTCGTGAATTCGGTGGTCCTTGAGCCGTGGTCGTTCTTTAACTTGAATGCTTGAAATTCTTAAACTTGTAAGCTTTTTAGAGAATTAAATGGCGTTTGTTACCACAAGTTTCTCTATCTTCTGTGTTTAGAATTTTCTGTCCCTTTTCTGAATTATGATGACCCCTATTTATCTTTTAGAATAAGAGTTGCGATTGGAAGAGGATATTCATGCAGCCAATCAGATTAAGGTGACATAGCATTTTGGGCTTTATTGGAGCGGCTTGTCATCTTTGACCACATGTCATGATTCTATGGTTTTCTTATTTGACTTGGCATGCCACATCATCTGCACACGTGGCACAAGATGGTGCTCTAGAATGAGATGAGATTGGGTTTAACAATTGTGTTCATCCAATGTACCAAACCAATTAATTTAGGCTTTAATTAAATCCATATTTATTGGATTAAATATTTAACTCAATTATATCAATCCCAATAATTTTTTTTGGATTAATATATTTATGAATTCAATATAATCTCGATCATTTTTATAAATTTATCTTTATATAAATTTAAATGATGTACAATGCCCACCTACTTTCAAGTCTTGTCGAGAATATTTATCTTTTAGAGACTATGCTTGAAGTTTACTTACACGATAATTATATACCATGTATTTTAGCTTATTGGTATACACTCCAATGTAAGTGGAACATATAAATGATATTTAGATCTCATATCCACCTCCAATTATCCTATAGTCCAATGAGAAAGGATAATAAGCAAACCATCTAATTTTAGGCTGAAAAGAATGATTTAGCCGGTTTTTGTTTTCTCTTTTTTTTTATAAATAAATACATTTCATTGAATTATTCAAATCCTACTGGTCATCTTCCTTATGATATATATATTTTTTTAGAAAAAATGAAATTTATAATTGGTATAGAAATATGAATTCTTTTATTGGCAGTTAACACCTCAAATAACTAGAGTTTAACAATTGGTTAGGATATGGATCCTCCACCGCCATAATAAAGATATATATAATATATATATATATATAAATATATATATATATCTTATAGGAAGAATGTAATGGGGAGCTTCTTAACACACAAAAAAATGATTTTGAGGTGCTGAAGGGATGTTTTTTTTTTTAAAAAAAACTTCTCTGCTTTAAAGACCACCGACTTAGGCCTAACGAGAATACCGTGTAACTCTCCGCCTGTTAAATAAACTCAAGGTGTTACAAGGTCTGAAATGCTTGACCAACGTAAAGCTTTAATGAATACCGTGTAACGTTCCCGCCTTGAGAAAATAAACTCAAGAGTTACAAGATCCCGAATGTTCACCATGAAGTGTTACTAGAATCCGTGTAACTCTCCGCCTTGAAATAATTCAAGGTGTTACTAGGTCCCGAATGCTTGATCAACTTGAAGCTTTAATAGGATCGTGTAACGCTCCCCCATTGAAAAATAAACCAAGGTGTTACAACATGTCGTGAATGTTTGACCATAAGCTTTACTGAATCCGTGTAACACTCCCCCTTAAGATACCGTCAAAGGGTTACAAGGTCCTGAATGTTTGACTCATGAAGCTTTACTAGAATACTCGTAACACTCCCGCCTTGAAAATAAACTCAAGGTGTTACAAGGTTTACCAGAATGGCCTTTACCAACTTGAACTTTAATATGATTCGTGTACCCTCCCCCCGTGAAAATAAACTCAAGGTGTTCCAAGTTCCGAATGTTTAACCAACTTTGAAGCTTTAATAGGATACGTGAACACTCACGCCTTGAAGATAAACTCAAGGTGTTTAAAGGTCGCCAAATCTTAAACCACTTGAGAACTGGATAAATTCGTGAAAAGACCAGTTTAAGGTTGCAAGAGGGACAAGTCTTGTCCACCTTAAGGCATGGAATTTAAAGATCCTTTTAAAGATTAATCCGTCGGAACTCTAGTTAAGGTGCAAGAGGAACCAGTTTGTCCCTTAAGGCATAGACACTTTTAAAGATTCGTTGAAGGATAAATTCCAACAATCTAGATTTAATGTGGCAAAGTTAGCAACTATCGTCCACCTTAAGGCATTAAAAAAAATTTAAAGATCCTTTTAAATATACACAGTGAAAAGGTCAACTTAAGTGCAAAGGGACACTATTGTCCACCTTAAGAACATGACAATTTAAAAGATTCTTTAAATTAGACATCCGTTGAAAAGTCCTATCTTAGGTGGCAAAGGACAAGTTTTTTGTCCCACCTTTACATAGAAATGCAAAGATCTTATTGGGGGAATAATCCGCACAAAAGCTCCTTAGAGGTGCAAAGGGCAAACCTCGTGGCACTTTAGGCATGAATTCAATTATATACGCATTGGAGACTTCTACTTACATACTTGAAGTTTTAGACCTTCATACTTAGAGTATTTGAATATTTCAACTGGTAATACTTAGACAGAATTAAATACTTCAAATAATAACTCGAAGAATATAAAGACTTCAATTTTGGTGCAAACTTGATCTAATTTAAATTGTTCCACCGTAATAAGTAAGAGATTCATATTTTTATAAGGGTTTTCCCCTTCCCTAGACCCATCAATACTTCGTACAAGTTTAAAATTTGAGATAGCAAAATATAAATATACATATCGTCTTTGACTTTTTCCTTGAATTTAAAGTGGGAACAATTTTTATTTTTGACACTCAATGCTAACTGAACTTAGATAATGGTTCTATGAAGACTACGTCCCGCCCAATAAAGAGGATCAAGTCACACGTAGTTCTTGGGTTTGAGTGATTCTTCTTTTTTGTTTGTGGTTTTTGCCGTACACAGTTTATACTCTTGGCGGGGTCAAGGATTGGTATGGCATTTAGGCTGCTTACTTAAGGAGGCATCATCTCCGTCAAGGATAGTATCTCTTTAGAAATTTGTCATTACTAGTACCGATCCTTAAGCCATCAACATCAACAGCCTTGTAAGGCAACCCCACCATTTGAATATGCTTCTTGTACACATATGGTCCATCCTCTTCCATAGACCCGTCAATCTTCGTACAAGTCTCAAATTTGATGAGAACAAAAGATAATATACATATCGCTTTGACTTTTCTTTGAATTTAAGGGTAACATTTTATTTTTTTGAACAATTCTCATGCAAGCTGAACTTAGAAATATTGTCTAACTCTACGTACCTCAATTAAATAGGATCAAGTCACAACTAGTGTCTGGGGATTTGAGTGATTATTCTTTTTTTATGGTGGGTTGTGTCGTACACATTTTTATACTCTTGCGGGCCAGGAGTGGCATGAATTTAGGCTCTGTACCTTAAGGAGGCATATAGTCCTTCAAGGATATTATCTCTTTAGAAATTTGCATTAATAGGACCGATCCTTAAGACCACAACATCACAAGCTTGTTAACACCATATTGAATATGCTTCTTGTACGACATATGGTCCATCCCCTTTGGGGTAAATTTACCCCCAGCTGTTCGAAGGTATTGATTGGTCTTCTTACTGCTAGAACTTAATCTCCAACTTGAACGCACCTCAAGCGAACCTTCTTAGTAAAACACTGAATAGCGAGCTTGATACATTCAGGTTGTTTTGGGACTTCCCTCTTTTTCACAAGTGCTTCTAACTCACAAGACGTACTCGAGCTTTTCTCTTCTCAGTGAGGCCCTTCTTGAATAAGCAAGTCTTAAGGAGGGTATTGAGCGTCTCTAGTGGCAGGACTGGCTTCAACTCCAAAAGCAAGTGATATGGTGTTGCTTGAGTTGGTGTGCGATAGGTGGTCGCTATATGCCCACAAAGCTTTCTTCGCATTCTTTCATGCCACCCGTTTGGATTTGAGACAACTTTCTTGAGCATTTGCAGTAAGTCTTATTGAATGCTTCAGCAAGACCATTAGCGCAGGCAGGTACATAGAAGATTTACGCTGCTTAAAGTCACACAGTATACAAATCTTGTTCATTAACTTGTTATCAATGTTTGCCATTGTCTGTTATATATAGCGAGGGATCCAAAGGCGATAGATAATAGGTTTACTCGGATAAAAATTTGGGGGGGGGGGGGCCAACATTCTCCGTTCTCTTCATCTTTTTAAGAGGCGACATGCTTCAGCCCATTTTGAAAAGTAATCATTTGTGAGCCCAGATGTACAATTGTCCCACCAGAAGACTTTGGTAATGGTCCTACAATATCCAGTCCCCACGCGTCAAATGGCCAAATGCGATGGTTGTGGTGCAATACTTCGGGTGGCTGATTGAAGAAATGTCGCATGAAATTGACAAGCTTCGGCATTTTCTAGCAAATATAACAATCTTTAACATGGTTGGCCAGTAATACCCCATCCTCTTTGATGTGTAAAATGAAGTTTTGGTCCAGAATTGGATGTGATCACACATGACTCCTGTGTGCTTCTTGCAATCTTGAATTGATTCTTCCTCTCCGAAACATCGTAATAACATACCCTCAATGATCTTCTTAGAATGTATCCTTGAGGTAAAGGAAATAAGGGTGCACGGACCTCCTTGCTTTCATTCCTTCTTGGGTGTCTGGATTTTCTGGAAGTATCCCATAAACATATGTAGCTCAATGGTGGGTTGTCTCCAATCATTCCCTTCGCATACTTCAACATTGCGACGATATGATCAATGCGTATTTCAATATATTTTTCCATCATTTGACGGTGGTGGACTACCCATTTTTGACAAAGCATTTACTTGCGTTTGACCTGAAGGGTTAGCGTTGGAAGTTAGAGTAGCCAATGCATCAGCGGTCTTATTCTATGTTCGACGCAGCATGTTGAAGGTCTACATCCCCAGCCATCTATCAACGTTTTGAGTCATAGATCATGGATACGTCGCACAATTCGAGGGTTTTTTACTTCATAACTTTCCTAAAGAGTTGATTAATCACCAATTGAGAGTCACCAAAGACCTTAAATGTAATTGTTTCATGTCCCGTCCATTTCAAGTCCAAGTATTCAGTGCTTGATATTCAGCGACATTATTGGAGAGCATTTTTTTAGAGTAAATAGAATGGTAGAATCTCTTCTTGTGAAGTGAGTAACATCACGTCCAGCACCATCTCCGGCCGCGGATGTGCAGCCCTCGGTGGGGGGCAAATAGCTGAGAGGGAGGAAGATCGCGGGTGGGAGTATTTGGTGACTATGGTTGCGGGGGTGGGGATGTATTCATTGGTGTGCTGTGGTCGAGGCTTGGTAGGGTGGGCGTAGTTGGGTAGTTGTGTTTGGTATCGTTTGGGGGTGGGTGTGGGTTTTTGTGTTGAAGTGTATAGGTTGTTTGTTGAGGGGTGTTGATAAGGCGGGTGTGGAGCGTTGTGGTGTGGAGTTTTATGGTGGGAGGTTGTTAAGCGGATTGTGGTTGTACTTGCGTGTTGGGTATGGTGGGAGGATTCTAGGGAGCTAGGGAGTTGTGGGTCAAAGTAATTTTCCAAGTATGTTGAACTTCATAACATCGCATCTTCATCAGGAAACTCATCAGTTTCACTCCAATCTTTGGTATAGGATGGTCTGCTAAGAAATCCGCTAGGCTTGTCCCTTCACGATTTTTGAGGGATGTACACAATCTCAAATTGTTGAAATTGGAGTACCCGATCTTTGCCAGTCTCACTAATGACAGGTTTTGACTAACAACTTATGGTATTTGCTCTAGAAATAAGGCGGACAACATGAGCTTGAAATAATGCTTCATCTTTTGATTGAGAAGACATGCCAGCATAACTTTTTCAATGGCGAATAATTTCGCTCATTTGGCATCATCGTTCTACTTAAGTAATAAAGAGCAATTTTCTTTGGCTTCCCTATTCTCTTTGAGCTAACAGGGCTCCCTACAGACCTTTCTTGTGCTGGCAATGTAAATTATCAATGGTGCTTTCCAGTATAGGGGCTTCAACACCGGAGTTTCCCTAGAATATGATTTGATACTTTTAGGCTTCCTAACATGTTTGGTCCCATTAAAAGGACACCTTTCTTCATGAGATGACTGAATGGTTGAATCTTCCCCGCTAGATTTAAGATGAACCTTCTCAAGGTAAGGCTAACTTTCCTTGGAGACTTTTTAACTCATGAATAGCTCAAATTATTCAGGCATCTTTGATATTGCATCGCTTGGCTTATAAATTTCAATTCTCGATGTCTCACATACGCCAAGGACTTGCCGGAAGTAACTCCGAAGGCACAGTTAAATGGATTCATCCTTAGTTGATATCCTTCGGAGTAACTCAAATCCATCATTAAGTCTTTCAAATGATCACCCCTCTCCTCGAACTTACTACCAATCAATCAACATAACTTCACCTTTTTATGAGCAAGTCGTCAAAGATATTTTGGCATGTCCCTTTGATATGTGGCGCCAGACATTCTTAAACCAATGGGCACTACTTTGTCATGGCAATAAATACCTTTTTGCGTGCGAAATTGCTGTGGAGTTCGTTCATCTTTTGGTGACCTGCGGATTTGATTATATCCAGAGAACATCCATGACCGACGTTGCCCCTCTAACCAAGTGTGCATCAATATCAACTCTGGAATGGAAGAGGAAACCATCTTTAGGGCATGCATTATTGAGATCTCTAAAGTCAACGCAAACTCGAATTTGACCATTCTTCTTCCTCACAGGAACAATACTTGAAATCCATGTAGGATTTTGAACCTCACAATACAAGCCTGCCTCAAGGAGTTTTATTAACTTCATTTTCTATCAACGGAATCAAGTCTGGTCTTAAAACGTCCTTTGAGCTTGTTTAACTTACGAGAACCCATTTTTGACGCCATTGATAGACCGCTACTCTAGGAGTAATCCCGCATTTCTTTGTAACTCGCAAGCGAATACTCTCTATATTCTTTGAGTATATTCATGTAAGCGACTTCTCATCAATTTCTAGAAACACCTCAAGTAATGGCTTCAGATCTTCTCCAATGCCCAGGTTAACTTCCTCCAAGGATCTATTGTGATCTTACTCCTTCTTCAGTTCTATGGCGCATCTTTAGCATCTTCTATTCCACAGATCATTGTCATTGACTGACTTAGGACACACGAGAACAATATCTCTACCTCTTCCACAATCTTCTTTTAGGCAAAGAATGCGCACTCATTTGGATTGTAACATTATTTGAGGAACTACACTTTTCTTCATCTTCCCCCGCTCTTTGGTGTAAACCATCGTATGAAACTTTGCCTTGAGTTCGCTCTTTACAGTAACCACAATGTCCACCCGTCGCCTCATCTTAGAAGGATCAACTTCTAAAGTCCTTTCGAATCAAATTGAGTGGCTTGTAACTTTTAAATAACTTCTCAGTTTCTTGTTAATGTCCTCTTATAGGCCTAACCGCTCAAACACAGAAATTTTTGTCGTCACTTCACCAAGTCGATCAAAGACTGAAGGTCCTTTTATTGGAGGTCATGACTTCATCTCAAAATTATATGAGTATTACTTGGCCCTTCTCATGGAAATGCGAATTGGTGGCGGTTGGCTATAACCTCGCCTTCACGCGCTTTCCTATTGTATCTCTGATGGAGTTTCCCTACACTGATGGCCGCTAGGTTGATCCTTCCTTCAAAAATACTTTGGTAGGCAGTGGGATCAAAACCTTCTCTTCTGGCGTTTTGTAGGGAGAGACATATCTAGCACTTGATCTTGAGCGACTGACTTTTCTGGCAACTTAGAAGACAGGTTTATTGCATCAATCCGTCTGATAGGAAGAGTTAGCCCTCTTAATGCGTTTTCTTCAAGGTTAGATGGTTGATCTTATTTTTTCTTCTCTTTTGGAACATAACAAAGGCCTAGACTCCTGCTTCTTCTTACAGACAGGATCTTCCCTTCATTAAGAATGGGACAAGAGTCCTTTAGTGGTCATTTTCGACCTTTCGATAGCTGCAAAATCAATTCTTTCCTTACAATATTATCAATCTCGGGGGGGGGTGGGGGGGGGGGGGGGGGGGGGGTCTTGATTGATTTGAACTTCATTGGATTTGACCGCCTTAACAACATAACTTCTCATATAGAATTTCGCAATCCTCCAAGTTTGTCTCCACTTAGGTGAAAGGATTCTCATCTGCAACTATGTTCTTCTATTCCACTTTCAAGATATTTCAACATTGAATAGCAAGAAGATAAGACAATTCTATTCTCATGTACCAAGGCCTTCCAAGTAATATGTTGTATGTATGGCTTTGCGTCAATCACCTGCAGCATGCTCTGATTGCAAATCCCCCATGTGGACTCTCTAATTTAAGAGAGCCTATGGACTCATCTACCCACTGCCTTGGATTAAATCCTTGTATCAACAGACGAAACCACCTTTTTGTGGGTTCACTAGTTCCCCATTCGTCATGCAAGTTCCTTCAATGTTGGATAGGCAAAATGTTGACTCCAGATCTTTCATCTATTACATTCTTTATCTTCTTCTTCTAGCACCATGACCCCCTATACAAAGGACGATTGTTAGTGTTTTCACCAATAGAAGATCGTTAGATGTAATGGGGGTGATTTTAAGTATCACAGACTGTGCATTCTTGAGGAAGAAAGTTTCTTGGGAAAAAAGTTCAATCGATTTTGCAGAAGATGAAAGAGATCATCATTGTCTGATGATTCCCTTGTTTCTTCATTTCTTCTTCCCCAGTAGACACTTTTGGTGAGGAGTCACTCGTTGTGCCTTCTTTTACCGTAGCAGGCACTTCATTGTTTGTTCTTTATCCACATTGAAACATGAATGCCTCAACATTGCCTTGAGTAGACTTTGTGTGAACGAGCTTGGGCAAAATTCCTCGTGAGAGTCACAAGACGTCGAGGTTGTTTGGTATTGATGACTTCACCGTTGCCTTTTTGGGGCGGCTGATTATTTTTGCTTCTCTAAGGTTTCTTCAACCATTTTTCCTCTAACCGGTTTGCTCGAAATTCTTTTCGTAAGCTTGACTTGTTTGCGTCTCTCCTAGTTTACAGAATCCAACCCGCATCACATCTATGTCAACGTCCTGGTATAACTGGTCTCTTCTTCATGCGTTTCGGAGATATATATTTGGACCGGATGCCGTGAGCCCAAACAGATAGAGGTATGGTAGAACTAGTCTTCTCAATCATCAAGGATAATTTTATTTTCGGTAGCCAATCGCATCACGCTATCCTTAAAGACGTAAACAGTTTTTCAGAGATGACTCACAAGTCTATGATACTGCATAAATTGGGTCGATCAGTGTTTGCCAGCTTCATCGGGTCGTCTTCATCTCTGGCAAGTCAATGAGCTTTAACTCAAGAAATGCTCAAACTATTTTCAGAAACGTCAGAACCCAAAGGATACTTTTTTCCGTGTGCATCCTCCCTTAGCGTTGACTTTTGATCTTGAACGGCTTGGAAAGTCATTCTCCCATTTTGTCTTACGCCCTCATTCACGAGTGAATTTGCGGGTGACACATTTACACTCATGGATTCTTTGTTGTCATTTCTGGGCAGAAACTTGCTCCATCTTTTGGGTTCCTGCTTGTCCCTTCCTTGCGAGATCATTGACAATCGTCCATATCTTTTCCGGCATATTCATGCTCAACCCATATCATACGCGAGTAGCTAAATCCTCAAAGATTTTGGTTTTATTCCTTGCAAATGTAAAGAATCCCGAGTGCATTGCCCGTGAATACACATTCGATTGCAGAAGCTTCAACTAAGCCTGTCATTGCATTTAGGCGTCGCGTTCCTCCATCGATTTAATGAAATCTATTCCGGTTCATCCTTCCTTGGCGAGTATTCGTAGTTCTTACCATGCTCACTGTGCGCCTTGTGCTATGAAGCTAGTGAGAATCATGTTCTAGTTTGCTCCCAAACTATCAATGAGTTAGGTTCGAGACCGTTACCAATCAAGGCATGTTCCTTTTAGAGAGCGGACCAACTGTTTGACAAGATAGTCCTCCATATGTTTCCAGCATATTACAATGCCTCCAGAAGTTTTTTTTGCACGACATGTTGTTTCGGATTTCCTTTCCCTCAAATTGTTGAAATTTGGGAGGTTGGTGTAACCATCGGCATTTTAAAAAAAAGTTATCAATCCTAGCGTGGTGGAGACTTCATACTTATCTTTGATAGTGCCTTCAATAAACTCCTTGTAGCGATCAAGTTGTATAGTTGCCTTCAGAATGAAACCTGGCATTCTGCTTTACAAACGGGGCTTTCTTCCGCAGATCTCGATTTCGTTTAACATAATGCCCTTTCCAGGTACCATGGCTCGCATCGTCCATCTAAAGTCCTTCTATCTTGTCCATACAACTTGTCATTCAAGATTCTTGGTGTTGTAACATGCTTCGTCAATCCTTCAACCAACTTCGTCAGATTTTGTGAGTGTTCCCTCATGAAGAAGCATCAGTCACCATCATTGCATGATCATCGGAGATGCTGAGAGTAACCATGGATTGTCGCGTAGTTAATTTTTCAGTGGACTCACGTTACGCGATCGTACGTGGAGAGGTGATTCACCAGTTTGAATCCAGTACTCCCTTGTGGGATAGTTTTATGGGAACCAGGATTGGTCCGATGGGGGTAGTTAGAGCCAATGTCTTCTTGATCTTTTCAGCAACACTACTTCTTCTTCTAGAGAATTTGTGGAGGAACTTGCTCCTTTTGGAGTCGAAGACCCAAAACTGGGTTGATGCAGACGACACTTAAGCATTTGTTGCCCTAGTGTAGCTCCTTGCTTCTCGTACCTCCAAACTTCCACATGTAACACCAAGGATGTCTTCAACTTCGGTAGGAGAAACTTGGAGCTAGTGACCTTAGAGGCGGTTGATCGAGAGTTGTTGTTCATGTCGTTCATGGAAGTCATCTTGATATATTCTTTGACGATTTGAAAAGTTGAGGATTAAGGTCGAGATTGTCCCACTTGGCGTTCCAAATTTGTAAACCTGTTTTATAGCAATTGCGTCGAGAAACAATAATCAAGGAACCGAAAATTATAGCAACAATCATTTTTATTTATTTCAATGCGATTGTAAAAATCTCTAAAAGTAATTCCTCTGAATTCGCCTTTTCAAATATAAATTCAGGGCTTTAAAGCTTGTTCTTGAATCTGTGGATTAACTTGAACTTGAACTTTATCTTGATCTTGTGCCTTTATTTGAACTCAAGGGCTTCGAGCTTGTTCTTGAAATTCGGTTGTCTTGATCTTGACGTTCTTGAACTTGAAGGCTTGCATTCTTAAACTTGTCAGCTTTGTAGAGAATTAAAGGCGTGTGTACCACATAGTTTTTCTCGAGCTTCTTGTTTAGATTTTCTGTCTCTTTTCTGAATTATTGAGGACCCCTATTCATCGTTTTAGAATAGGGGAGTTTGCGATTGGAATAGATTCATTCAGCCACTCCGATTAAAGTGACATGACATTTGGGCCTTTTGGAGCGTCTTGTCATCCTTTGACACTGTTCATGATCTATTGGGGGAGGTTTTCTTATTTGATTGGCATGCCACATCATCTGCACACGGGACGCCACGATGGGCTCCTAGAATGAGCTGATAGTTGAGTTTAACAAATGGGGGTTCATCCAATGTAGCCCAAATCAAGTTAATTTAGAACTTTAATTAAATTCATATTTATTGGACTTAAATATTAACTCATTATTCAATCCATCAATATTTATTTGGATTAATATATTATGCATTTCAATAATTCGAATCATTTTTTAAAATAAATTATATTTAATATTTTAAATGATTACAGCATGTTTGATAAAAAAAATTATATATAAATAATAAGTTAAGTGAATTAATAAATATTTGTATAAAAAGATAAATTATCAAGTCTAATTAAAAGATGACTTACAATGTGAATTCAATATTACTAAAACTGAAAATATAACATAAGTTATAAATTAAAAAAAAATTAACATAATACTTTTATAGCAAATTTACATATAGTATACATAAATATGATTTATTAATTATTTTTCAAAAAAACATAAATCTATAATCTTACTTAACAAAAAATTCTATTTTAATTTGAAAATTATGCTAATGAAAAATAATCATGACATAAAAAATAAGACAAAATATAAAAATTCAGACATCACGTGAGATAAAGTTGAGAACAAGAAAAGAACTAAATATTGTGAAAATAAAAGATAAACTCTATAAAGTTTTAAAAATAAATAAAATGAACTTAATATAATAGCCTTTAACAAAATTAAAAACAAAAAATAAAAAAGAATATAATAAAAGAATTAAAAAATAATCATCTCATAATTACATAAATTACAGCAATTCACATAAGAGAGTATAATTACTCTGTCAATTTTACATTATCTATTAGCTAATTAACTAATTTATCCTATTTAACTAAATAAAATATTAATATAATTATACTAAATTTAATTATCATGATGTGCCTCCAACAGATCCTAAGCGAAAACGCAAAATGAAAAATTATAAAAAGTTTGAAGAGAGAAAAACTGGTCCATCATCTGGGTAGTTAGAAAAGTGTCAAGTGCGTTGGTTATCATATCGTTTGCAAGAAAACCACGTTGTGATGGCAAATAGTCGCCGTGCTGAAAAATTGAAAGTTGAATCCATAGTCTAGTATGTGTTATATAGTACCAAGTGATAAGCGCCTTGGTGTCATATCTATAATTGCAGGCATTCGTCGCCTTGTCGTTGTAAATAGAATAATATAGTATGAGACATTCATTAAAATGTACCACTGAGCACTTATTAGCATTGTTTTGTTTTTCTCGTAGCTTTGCCGCAGTTTGTAGTCGGGGCAAGAAGTTTGATACAATGAGTTTAAAATGCTAAAAAATCAATATTAAACCATATCACTTTTTAAGTCATATCACCAAGTACATAGGATTATTTAAAAATTAATTGACTCATTATTTATTGAACATTTAATGTATTTAGATAACTTACTAATTAATTAAATATAGCTAAACACGGGTAGTTTCAAATGTTTCCTACAAACAGCTTTTTATTGGCTAAAAATAAATTACTTGGACCAACTAGTTGAAAAGGGTAAAAAGTGTTTTTAAAAAAATATGTTTTTTCAGCCGGTGTCCCGGGTCATTAAACCAAAAGAGACCTTGAGAACATTGTGTATGAGTTGGTATTGCAATCATTTTTTTAGAAGAATAATGTTAAGCAGAAGTTTCCTAAAGATCAGGAGAACGGTTTTTCACATCTATTATAACACATGTTCATTTGTTTAAAAATGTTTATTGCATTTGACAATCATTTTGTTTTTCTCTTAATCTATAAAAGTCCTTCTAAAGAGCGCGATTTTACTCATAATAACGTCGACATTTTGTAACTCATAAAGAGTGTTTTCACACGGCGTAAGAAGACTACAAAAGTTATGTTTGGTCCAACTTTATTTACTCCATTTCCTAAATCATTTGGATAAAGTTTATAATTTCTAAATACTTCTCCTAGTTTTTGCTTTTACGGTTGTTTCATGTATAGTTTGGGTTCAGAAAATAGAAATAAACAACTATTTCATCCTTTAATTAATTCTTTAATTATATTATGTTACTTGAGTTAATCTTGTATTTGTACTTCACTTAAATTCCTGAGTTTTCAATATTAATTGGGTCAATATTGATAGTTCTGATTTTATTTATCCAATCATATTGAGTTGTATTATACATTATGTATATGCTAAATCTTGAATTAGGATTGTGACGAGATCATGATAAATTAAAAAAAATGATATCTAATGACATAGTATCTGTTAATGGAAGTGCAAACATGGTTTCTTTTTTCCTGTTCCTTTTAGTGTGGATTTTAAAAGGTTTAAAACGTTAGGACGTCGCCTTACTTTTATATCTGTCTACCAAGGGGATTAACAAATGGGAAAATTATGTTCACATATTGAAGATTTGAGGGCTATATCAACCCGTATCTCTAGCTGTGAAATTACTCAACGATAGCTAGGATTGAGATCAAAAAATAAGGATTGAGTAAATTATACAATCTGGTTTACTAATCGTGTTGCGAGGTGGAATTCATGTTTAGAGTGATCATCCACTTAGGTTACTAGTAAATCCTGATTTTGTAATTAGTTATGAAGTGGAATTTAGGGTTATTGGCCTTGCTATATTTTGATGTACTTCAATAATACTTTATGTTCACGCTGTACTATTTATTTTGTCTATTTATTCTCTGTACACAAAAATATTCTGATTTATTTAATATATGTATCACCCATCGGCCCAGGGTAAGTTACTTACAGGGTGTTATCCCACCACGAAATATTGGTGTTCTCTCTTAATCCTCTCTACAGATCCTCAATCTCCTTGTTTTGTTGAAAGTTCTTGTGTTCTTCATTCATCAAGTGTGTGTTGACTGATCCTAACAAGAATTCATGGTAACAATGTATCATGAGTTTCGTTTTCTCATTGATTAAAGTAAGTGAATTATTACTGTTGTTAGCTTTCTTCTTAAGAATTCCTGAATTTACTTTCTAATAACCCTTTTGCATAAATTATACAACTTAAGAGGCACGAAGTAATAGCAACGTTAAACTAAGTCCTGAATCATATTCCTCAATCCCGACGCCAATGCCTACTTTGTGTGGATGTTCTTTATTGACGGGAACGGGCCACTTTGTACTTCTTCTGGGAGGTGTATTTACGACGTTATCACAACTTCACTCTTATGGAATGTTTGATAGCAGAAGGTTTCCAATTTACTTGTCTAGTTTTGTTATAAAGCGCAGCCTGCACGGAGGTAGAGGAAAATGAACATGGATATAAAATGAATATGCCTTTGCATATGGG
>JAKWJA010000152.1:0-16240 GCA_027704765.1 Solanum habrochaites
GAGGAAATCATCGCCTTTGGGCAAAGGCAAAAACAGGTTGTTGGACGACGTCGAGCGTGGAATGGAATGATGTCATCCCTTGGAATCACAAAATGACTCGGACGATCGTCGGCGTGGCATGGAAGCAGGGACATTGGGGTAGCACACACGACAAGACGGAAGTCAGAGGCATGGCATGCCATACAAGCCATTGGTAGACACATGTGGTTCGGACGAGGTTGGCGTGACATGACCATATTCGCCCTTGGAAAACACACTGGTGGGCGGAACATCAGGCGTGGAATGCAAGCACGCCCTTGGATAAATACTACGATTGGACTACGTACGGAACGTTGGCAAGCCATCATGGACATAGACCAAACCATACGGTCGACGATGTCAAGCGTGAATGCCATCCATCGCACTTGGACGCAAAAAATGGCTAGAGACGAGAGAGTGTGGCATGCCATCATCGCCCCCCTGTGTAGCCACATGAATCAGACACGTCGGGCGTAGGGCATGCCATATCTCCCTTGGGCAGTACGCACGGTCGGAAAAACCAATCGTGAGTGGCATGCCTCCAGTGGACTTCAAGCAGGGGGCACACCATGGTTGGATAACGTCATGCATGGAAGCATCATCGCAATGCGGTAGCACACGAGGACACACGATGTCGGGCGTGACATGCCATCATCGCCCTTGGATTGCATACACGGTCAGATGAAGCGGGTGAGGCATGCCATCATGTCCCTTGGCCAAAACACAAGTCGAACTACTTCGAGGTCACATGTCATCATCGCCCTTGGACAGCACACACGATGTCGGACGACATTCCGTGTTGCATGCTCAATCACTCTTAGGACAATAACACTGTCAGAAAAGTCGGTTGGGCAATTATCAATTGCCTTGGACTGCACACATGATCAAACATGTTGGGCTGGCATGCTATCATCGCCCTTGGGTTAGCACAAACAGTAGGACGACGTCAGGCGTTAAATACCATTATTGACCTTAGACAGCATACCGACTCGGACGATGTCGAGCGTGGCTGCCATCCTTCTCCAAGGATTGCACACACGATCAGATACGTCGACGGTGGAAGGAATGTTATCATCCCAAAGTTTAGCACTCCCGGTCGGATAACAATCAAACGTGGAATGTCAGCATGACCCATTGGGCAAACACATTACAGTCGCACGTATTCGGCGTGGCAGCCATCCATCACTATGGGTATGCAGACACGGATCGGACGAGTCGGGTATTCATCCGATCATCACCCTAGGATAGACACACGGTGTCGGACGGACGTCAAGCGTTCCAGCCATCATCGCCCTGGACAGCAAACACGATCGGACTAAGGTCGGGCTGACATGCCATCATCGACCCTTGGGCAGCACACACTGTTGGACGACGTCGAGCGTGCTATGCTCGCTAGACCTGGGAAGAACACACGAAAAGATTAAGTAGGCATGGAATGCCATCATTCACCATTGGGCAAGAACACGTGGTCGGACGAGGTCTAGCTTTACATTCATATTCGCCTGTGGAAACAACAATGGTTGGGGAAACGTTTGGCGTGCATGCAATCATCCATTGGATCAACATACAGGTTTGGACGTATATTGGGCTGATTACGGCATCATGGATCTTGAATAACACATACCGGTCGGACAATGTCAAGCGTGGAATGCCATTAATAGACTTGACAAAACGCCAACGATCGAACAATGTCGAGGTGGAATGCCATCATCGCCCTTGTGTGCACACATGATCGAAACTATGTCGGGGGCGGGGATGCCATCATCGCCCTGGGCCGTAAAAGTAAACATTGGTCGTACAACGTCGAGCGTGCATTGCCTGCATGGACCTTGGCAGCACACCACGGTCAGACTAACGTCGGGATTGCATTCCATCTTCTGCCATTTGGTAGCACACAGGTCGGGGGCGCTCGGCGTGACATGCCATCTTCACTTTGGATAACCCGCACGGTGGAACAACATAGTACATGGACAATGCCATCATCGCCCTTGGATAACAGTTTACAGGTCAACTACGCGGCATGGCATTGCATCATGACCCTTGGCCACAACACAAGCGCGAAAAACATCGATGTTGCATCCATCACGCCCTGTGAGACTCATACACGGATTGGAGACATGGGGGTGTCTGCTACATCATCGCTATGGACACATACACTGTCAGAACAACGGCAGGAGTGTGGCAAGTTATCATTTCCCTGGCCTGCCAACACGATCAAACGTGTTGGGGGGCGGGGTTGGAAGGGTGGAAATGCATTAATCGCCCTAGGATGCACAATGGTCGGACGAAAGCGGGCGTGGGCATGCCATAATCGCTCTATGGCAGCACAAGGATCGGATGAATGTGTAAAGTTTACATGCCATATTGCCTTCGGTGAGAACACATGGTCTACTACATCGGGAGTGCCATCCGCCATCCTCACCCTTGGATAGCAATGACGGTCGTACGACATGGGTGGTCATGGAAATCATCCATTTCGACCACACCCACGTAAATGACGTGAGTGTGGGAATGCCATCATCGCCCTGGAATGCACATAAGGTGGATGATGATCGCACATGGAATGCCACCATATGGCCATGGGGCTCGGCACAAACAGTCGGACAGATGTCTTGCGTAAATGATATCATGCACGTGGATAGCACACACGGTTCGGAGACGTCGAGCGTGGCATACCATCACGCCTTGGACGCAAAACACCAACGCCTACGTCGAGGCATGGCATGCCCCCATCATCGCCCTTGGGCGCACACACACTGTCGGACGCGACGTCGAGCGTGGCATGCTCGGCACGGACCTTGGGAGGCACCACACGGTCGGATGATGTCGGGCCTGGAATGAAATCATCGCCCTGGGGAAGCACACGCCGGTCGGATGACCATGGGCTTGACGTGCCATATTTACCTTGAACAACACAAATGATGGTGACAACATGGGATAGGCATGCTATCATCGAACATGGGACCCAGCATACACAGCTAACTACGCGGGGTCGTGGCATGCCATCATGGATCCTTGGAAAACAACGACGGTCAATGACGTCGAGCGTGGTGCCATCATCCGCCCTTGACAGCAACATATGATGTCGGGATGACGGCGGGCGAGGCATGCCATCATCGCCCTTCGATAATGTACACGATCATTATGATTTAGGGAGTCGCAAGGCTATATTTCAATTGGCCAACACACTACGCTCAAACAACTTGGGCGTAAACATTATCATTACCTTTAGATGCTAACGTCGGATGGTGTTGGGCGTGGCATGGCAACATCCCTTTGGACACCAACACATAGATAGACGACATCTGGTAGGCATGAAATCATCGGCCCTGGACAACACGCACGGTTAGATGACGTCGGGCGGGGGGGTATGATGGCATGGTCCCTTTGGCAACACACACAGAAACTCGGATGACGTCAATACATTGCATTGCCATTAATCTCCCTTGGAAACCACACCGATCAGAATAACGTCGGGCGTGGTTATGCCATCATCACATAGGGCAAGCACACGACCGTCGAATGACATTCATCCGTGGTTATTACATCATCGCTTTTTTTGGACAACAAACAGTGTGGGACAAAGTTGTGAGTGCATTCCATGATCGCAGTTTAGATGCACAAAACGAGTCTGACGACGTCGGGGCGTGCCATGCCTCATGGGCCATGGGCGCGTAATACGGTCGGGACAACGTTGGGTGACATTTGCCATCCATGCATTTGGGAAGCACACACGGTCAATGGCATCGGGGTAGAGGAAATCATTCGCTTTGGGCAAACATACCACGGGGACGACGTCGGCGTAGAAGGTTGTCCATCACCCTTTGGACATCAACACACGATTCAAACGAAACCGTAGGAGTGTTGCCCGATGACCTGGGAAGCAAGCACACACGAAATGATTGAAGTTGGGCATGGCATACATCATTGCCAAGGGCAGCACATGTGGTCGGATCGGATGAGGTCTGGCTTAAACATTCCAATATTCGGCCCTTGGAAAACACACATGCTGGGAAAACGTTGGGCGTAGCATGCCATTCCATCCCTCTTGGGATAACCATACACGGGTTGGATACGTTGGGTGTGGCATGCAATCATGGACCTTGAATAAACAATACGGTTCGAGACGCACTCTGCGAGCGTGGAATGCCCACGGCCACCTTGGACAAAACACGAACGATCGAACGACAATCGAGTGTGAATGCCATCATCGACCTGTGTAGGACCACATGATCGAATACGTCGGGCGTGGCATGCCATACCGACCTTGGGCAGATAGTAAACAGTCGTACAACGTCGAGTGTGGCGAATAGGCCTGCATGGACCTTGGGCAGCAACCACGTTCAGATAACGTCGCGCATTGCATTCAATCTCGCATTGGTAGCACACCAGTCGGGCGAAATAGGACGTGGGACCATGTAATCTTCCCTTTGGGCCAACACGCAATGGTGGAACACAACATTAAGGACTGACATGAAATCATCGCCCTGGATAACAGAACACGGTCAGTCTATACGTCGGCCATGGATTGCCATTCATGAAACCTCGCCCAACACACCAAGGTCCGAAAGAATTCGAATGTCGCATGCCATCTCGCCCTTGGACTATACACGATGTCGGAGGAATTGGGTGTTGCATGCCATCATCGCTCTTGGTGAAACATACACTGTCAGACAACGTCAGGTGTGGCAAGTGATCCATTCCCTTGGACTGCACCACACGATCAACGAGTATGTTGGGCGTGGCAATGCCATAATCACCCTTAACTGCACACATCGGTCGGACGAATCGGGCGTGGCATGCCATAATCGCCCTATGGCAGCAACCAGTCGATGATGTCAAGTGGTACAGCCATCATTGACCTTCGTGAGAACACATGGTCGTACTACGTCGCGAGCATGAGTGCCATGCATCATCAGCTTTGATAGCAAGCAATGACAGTCGTACAACGTGGGCGTGGAATGAAACATCCATTTAGACCACACACAAGAATGAATGAGTAGAGTGTAGAGTGTGGCATGCCACATCATCACCCTTGGAATGCCCACATAAGGATAGATGTATCGCACATGGCATGACCATATGGCCATGAGCAACACAAACAATAGGACGATGTTGGCGTTACATGATATCATCGCCCTTAGATAGCACACACGGTCGGACGACGTAGAGCGTGGCATGCCATCATCACACTAGGCCGCAAACACGATCGGACTACGTCAGCATGGCATGTATCATCGGCCCGAGCAGCACACACTATCGGCTGCGTCGAGTGGCATGCTCGCTAGGGACCTTGCAGAGGCACACACGATAGGATGATGTCGGGCATGGACATGCAATCATAGCCTTGTGCAGTAACGCGGTCGGATTGAGTTGGGCAAGAAGACTGCAATATTTACCCTTGGAGCAAAACGATGTGAAACATCGGGGGGGGGCTAGGCATGCTATCATTCGAAACATGGACTGCATACACAGTCAAACAAACGCTGGGCGTGGCATGCCATTTCATGGACCTTGGAAAACAAAACACGTTTTTGTTTTTTTTTTCAAATGACGTCGAGCGTGGCATGCCCATTCATCGCCCTTTGACGGACATAAAATGATGTCGGATGAGTCGGGCGAGACAGCCATCATCGCCAGTCGAAAAGTACACGATAATATGATGTCGGGCGTCGAAATGCAATATTTCAATGGCCAACACACACGCTAAAACAACTTTGGGCGTTAAAAATGATCATTGCCTTTAGAATGATACACGTTCGGATGGGTTGGGGCGTGGAATGCCAACATCACTTTGGACACCACACATAGATAGAAGACATCCTGGTATGGCATGTCAATCATCGCCCTTCGTAGACAGCACGCACGGTTAGAGACGTAGCGCGGGGTATGACTGGCATGAGTCCCGTTGGCAACACCACACGTAGGGATGACGTCAATCGTTTGCAGCCATAATCTCCTTGGAAAACACACACGATCAGGAACTACGTCGGGCGTTGGTATGCATTATCACCATAGGGCAGCACACACAGTCAAACGGCCATCAAACCGTGGTATTCATCATCGCTTTTGGACAACAAACACGGTCAGACGACGTTGGGAGCTGGAATTCCATATCGCCGGTTGGATGCACACTCGACCTTGACGACGTGGGCGTGGCAGCCTACAATTGGCCTTGGGCGCATAAACGGTTCGGGACAAGTTGGGGCGTGACATGCCCAGAATCGCCTACTGGAAAGCACACCACAGGTCAGGGAAAAAATGGCATCGGGCGTAGGTTAGGACATCATCGCCTTTGGCAACATACACGGCGGACGACGTCGGGCGTGGAATGTTGTCATCGCCCTTGGACATAAAACACGTTAAAATGACGTCGGAGGGCTTTACAGATAGAAACTCGGGAAGCACCACGAAATGATGAAGTCAGGCATGGACATGCCATCATCGCCATTGGGCAGAACACGTGGTGGCAATGAGGTATGGCTTAAACATTCCTTATTCGCCTTGGAAAATAAACATGCTGGACAACGTCGGGAGTGGACCCCTATTGAATATCACCTGGAAACATATACGGTTGGAATACATGGATGTGTGGCATGCAATCCATGGACCTTGAATAACGCATACGATTCAGCGATGTCGAGTGTAAAATGCCATCATCGCCCTCTGGACAACTCGCACCGACGAACGACGTTATGTGTGTATGCCATCATCCGCCCTTGTGTAGCACACAATGATCGGAAACTACGTCGGGCGTTGGAATGCATCATCGCCACTTGGGCAGTAAACACGGTCGTACACATCGACTGTTGGCATGCCTGCATGGACCTGGGAGGCAGACCACACAGTGAGATAAAAACTTAGGGCATGATTCAGTTAACGCCATTTGGTAGCACACCAGTCGGGGCGAAGTCGTCGGGCGTGACATACCATCTACCTTGGACACACGCACGGTGCTGGACAACATAAGGAATGAAATCACATCACGCCCTTGGATAAAACATACACTGGTCAGACTACGTGGCCATGGCATGCCAAATCATGACCCCTTGACCAACAAAACAAGGTTAACAACGTCGAAGGTCGCATTTGCCATCATCGCCCTTGGGAACATATACATGATGTCAGAGGACATTGGGTGTTGAACATGCCATCATCGCTCTTGGATAAACATACAATGTAGCCGTACTGGGAGTATGGCACTGCTATCATAGCCTTTAGGCAGCACCACACAGTAGGAGACATCGGATGTTAATTACCATATTGGAACTTAGATGGGCATACACGATTCGGACGACGTAGAGCGTGGCAGGCACCTCTCGCCCTAGAATAGACACACAGCCGGATGACGTTCGAGCTTGGCATGCCTTAATCGCCTTGAACAGCAAACAAGGATGGGAAAACGTCGGGCGTGTGGCATGGCATAATCGCCCTTAGACTGCACACAGGGTCGGAGACATCGGGCCGTAACCATGACAATAATCGCCTTGCAGCAACACCGTTCAGAGATGTCAAGTGTTACATGCCATCATTGACCTTAGGTAGCCACATGGCGGACTAGTCGGGGAGAGCATGCCATCATCACCCTCAGACACAACAAGTGGTCGTACCGACAGGGGAGTGGCATGAAAAATCCATTTTAATTTAGACCACACACACGAGGTAATCGAGTGAGTGTGGCATGCCATCATCGCCCTTGGACTACACATATGGTTGGATGATATCGCACATGGAATGGCCCATTGGCCTTGGGCGGCACAACAGTCGGACGAGTTCGGCGTTCACCAGTGATATCATCGCCCTGATTAGCACACACCACAGGATAGGCGACGCACCGCTCGACGTGGCATGCCATCATCTCCTGGACAGCAAACACGATCGGATACGTTAGGCATGGCAGCCATCATCGCCCTTTGGACAGGAAAACATGACTGGACGATGTCGGGTGACATGCAATCTTCACCCTTGGACAACAAACATGGTGGGATTGGGTAACCATCGGGACTGGCATGACCTCATCGCAGTTAAAGAGTATAAAACGATATGAATATGTCAGGCGTTGCCATGCCCATCATGCCCCCCTTGACAACAAACACGGTCTAACGAAGTGAAAGTGGCATGCCATCATGCCCTTGGACAGCATACACAGAGTCGGACAACGTACGGGCGTTGGCATGCCATCATTGACCTGCGACAACATCACAGAAGATGATGTCAGGCTTGGCATGTTATCATCGTACCTTGGACTGCACACACTGTCGGACGATGTTGAGGGTGGCAATTCATCATCACCTTGGGCAACACACACGGTTGAAGACGTCGAAGTGGATGCCTTCATTGACCGTGGGACGCACACCCATGGTAGATGCGGGGGTGCATGCCAGCATGCCCTCCCTGCGCAGACAGACGAATCTCACGACGTCGGCGTGGCATGTCATCATAATTGGACAACACAAAGACAAAAAAAGTCGTTTGCTTGGCATTACATCAAATCCGTTGGACTTCACATACGGTAGGACGATATCGGCTAACGAATGCCCACATGGCCTGGGAAGTAGACATAGTCGGACGACGTTGGGCGTTACTTACCTTTATCGTATTAAGGCAGAGCACAACACAATGGATGACGTGGCGTGGAAGCATCTCGCCATTGGATAGCACCTACAGTCGGACGATGTGCAGGCGGGCATGTGTATGATCGCCCTTGGAATGAACAGACGGTCAGACGATCTAGGGTGTGGCATGCCATCATCGCCCTTGGATAACTACTACGATCAGACGACATCGGGCATGTCATGTTATCATTGCGCTTGGACTGCACACACGTCGGACATCGTTGAGCATGTCATGCTATCATCGCCTCTTAGGAAACACACACGGTCGGATGACGTCGGGCGTTAAAGGCCATCATTTTCCTTGGACAACATACACGGTTTGACTACATCGGGTGTGGCATGTTATCATCTCCCTTGGACAACACACACGGTCGGATGACGTCAAGCGTGGCATGCCCGCATGGCCCTTGGGCTGCTCACACGATCATATGACGTCGGGCGTCGCAATGCTATCATTTCACTTGGCCAGCACACACACTCAGACGACTTTGGGCGTAAAGCCATCATTGCCCTTAGACAGCATACACGTTAGATGGTATGGGCGTGGCTGCCAACATCGCATTGGACAGCCACACAGAGATAACACGATATCGAGATGGTATTTATCATCGCATAGAAAGCACACAAAGTTAGGTGACATATGGCGTGTATGACCGGCATGGTACTTGGGCACCACACCTAGTTGATGACGCGATCGTTAAATGCCTATCGCCCTGGACAACACAACACCTGACTATGTCGGGCGTGGTATGCCATCATCACCCTAGGAAAGCACACACGGTCGAATGACATCAGCCGTGGTATGCCATCATCCCATTTGGACAACACACATGGTCGGACGACGTTGGGAGTGGCATGCCATCATCGCCCTTTGACTGCACACACGGCCTGACGATGTCGAGCGTGGTATGCTTGCATGGGTCTTGGACTACATAAACGGTCGGACAACGTTGGCCGTGACATGTCCATTCATCGCCCTGGGCAGCACAATCGGTCAGACGACAGCGAGCGTGCGGAAATCATACCTTGGGGCAACACACAAAGGTCTGGAACTACGTCGGTGCGTGGTTATGTGGTCCATCGCCCTTGGACCTATCACACACGATCGGCGACGTCGGGGGTGGAATGACCCAGGAGACGTGGGTCGCACACACGACCAGACGAAGTTGCGGCAGGAACGCCATCAATCAGTTTGAAGCACATGTGATCGGACGAGGTCTGACGTGACATGCCATATTTGCCCTTAGAAAACACACTTGGTGGGACGACGTCGGGCGTGGCATGCAAGCATCCCCTTGGATAACATAAACGGTTAGACTACGTTGGGTGTGGCATGCCATCATGGACCTTGACTAACACATACAGTAGGACGGTGTCGAGCGTTGAATGCAATCATCGCCCTTGGACAGCACAAACGGTCAGAAGACGTCGAGTGTGGTATGCCATCATAGTTCTTGTGTAGCACACATTATCAGACTATGTCGGGCGCGGCATGCCATCATCTCCCTTGGGCACTACACACGGTTGGACAACGTCGAGCGTGGCGTGCCTGTATGGACCTCGGGTTGCACACATTGTCGGATAACGTCAAGCATGGTATGCCATCATCGCCATTGGGTAGCACACGAGGTTTAGACGACGTCAGGCGTGACATGCGATCATCGCCCTTGGACAACATACAAAGTCGGACGACATCGGGCATGGAATTCCATCATCCCGTTCGAATGAACACACGGTAAGACGACGTCGGGCGTGGCATGCCATCATTGCTCTTGGGCAGCACAAATGGTCAGACTACGTCAGGTGTTGCATGCCAGCATCGCCCTTGCACAGCACACATAATCTCACAACGTCGGCGTGGCATGTCATCATCACATTGGACAACACATACCTTGGAAGACATCGGGCTCTGGCATTCCCACAGGCCTTGGTACAGCATACATAGTCAGACGACGTTGGGCCGTTACTTCCATCCATCTATTTAGGCAGCACACACAGTTGGACGACGTCGAGCGTGGCTGTTATGTCGCCCATGGAATGAACACATGGTTGCGGCGATGTAGGTGGTGGCACTGCCATCATCTTACCTGGAATGAACACCGGTAGTAGGACATACGTGTGGCATGCCATCATTGGCCCTTGGAAAGAATACACAGTCGGACGACGTCGGGGCATTGGCATGGTATCATCTATCTTGGACAGCCGAAACCGGTAGGACGAAATGGGCGATAAATCCATCAATTTGCCTCTGGATATTACACACGGTCGAACTTTGTCGGGCGTGGCATGTTATCATCACCCTTTGAAAACATACATGATCGGACGATGTTGGGCGTGACATGGTATCATAGACCTTGGACAGCAGCACACGATCGAACCACGTAGGGCGTGGCATGTCCGCATGGCACTTGGGTAGCAAATACGGTTGGATAACGTCAAGGATGGCATGCCATCATCGCCATTGCGTAGCACACGAGGACACACGACGTAGGATGGGGACATGCCATCTCACCTTTGGACAACACGCACGGGGACAGAACATCACCACGGCAGCCATCATCGCCCTTGGATCGTATACACGCGTCAGATACGTCGGGCGTGGCATGCCATCATGGCCTTGGCCAACACACAAGGTAAAACGAGGTAGAGGGGAACATGGAATCATAGCCTTGGAAAGCACCCACACGATGTCGGACGACATTCTGGTTGCATGCTGTCATCACTATTAGGACAATATACACTGCAGAAACAACGTCGGGCGTGGACAAGTTATCAGTTGCCCTTGGATTGCACACATGATCAAACCATGTTGGGCTTGCCAATGCTATATCGCCTGGGTATCCACAACCAGTAGGACGGACTCGTCAGGCGTTAAATACAATTATGACCTTCAGACAGCATACACGATCGGACGACGTCGCAGCGTGGAATGCCATACATCCCTACGATTGCACACACGGTCAGACTACGTCGACGGAGGAATGTTATCATGCCCAGTCATCATCACACGGTCGAATAAAATCAAACGTGGAATGTCAGCATGACCCTGGGAAACACTACAGTCGAATGATATTCGGTGTGGCATGCCATCAACATTGGGTAAGACACACGGTCGGACGACTAATCGGGTATATCCTATCATCACCCTGTATAGCACACACGGCTGGACGACGTCGGCGTCCATGCCATCATCGCCCTTGCCGACGAAAACACGATCGGACACGTCGGGCATGGCATTGCAATCATCGCCCTTGTGCAGCACACACGTGGGACGACATCGATGCGTGGCATGCTCACATAGACCGTGGGAAGGCACACACGAAAATTAAGTTCGCATGGATGCCATCATCGCCATTGGGCAGCACACGTGGCGAAAGAGGTCTGCTAACTTACATATTCACACGTGGAAAACACACATGGTGGGACGACGTGGGCGTGGCATGACTCATCCCCTTGGAATAACATACACGGTTGCGACTATGTCGGGGTGTGAATGCCATCTGGACACTAATAATACATACGGTTCGGATGATGTTGAGCGTGAATGCCATATCGCCCTTGGACAACACGCACGGTCGAACGATGTCGAGTGTGGCATGGACATCATCGCCCTTGTGTAGCCCACATGATCAAATACGTCAGGCTGTCATGCCATCATCGCCCTTGCGGCAGTAAACACGGTCGTACATGTCGAGCGTGGGCATGCATGCATGGAACTTGGGCAGTCCACCACGGTCAGATAACGTCGGGCATGGCATTCCATCATCGCCATTTGGGCACACCAGGTCGGGCGACGTCGGGCGTGACATGCCATCTTCCACCTTTGGACAACACGCACGGTGGAAACAACATAAGGAGACTGAAATGCCATCATCGCCCTGGATAATGACACGGTCGACTACGTCGGCCTGGCATTCCCATCATGACCCTTGGCAACACAAGGATCGAACAAAAGCGAAGCCGCTGCCATCTCGCCCTTTGGACCGAATAAGGTATGTCGGTGGACATTGGGGTTTGCATGCCCATCATGATTCTGTGGACAACATACACTGTCAGACGATGCGGGGTGTGGCAGTTATCATTTCCCTGGACTGCACACACGATCCAAATAAGGTGGGCGTGGCAATGCAGAATAGCCCTTAGAATACACACCTGGTCGGACGAATCAGGCGTGAATGCCATAATCGCCTTATGGCAGCACACACGGTAAGATGATGTCAATTGTTACATGCAATCTTGACTTCGGCAGCACACATGGTCAGACTACTTCGGTGATTGCCATGGCAATCATCACCCTTGGACAGCAAGATGGCCGTACGACATTGGGCGTGGCATGAAGTCATACATTTAGACCATCCACATGATATGAATGACGTAGAAGTTGTGGAATGCCATTCATCGCCCTTGGACTGAACATAGTTTGCGATGATAATAGCACATGGCTATGCCCATATGCCTTTGGCGGGCAAAACACAGTCGGATCGGATGTTATGCGTTAACAGCTCTCATCGCCCTTGGATAGCACACACGGTCGGACACGTCGAGCGGTGGCATGGCCATCATCGCCCTTGGCCAGCAAAAACGATCGGACTACCGTCAGTCTATGGATGCCATCATCGCCCTTAGGGCTGCACACACTCTTCCAGACGACGCAGCGTGGCAGTTGCCGCATGGGACCTTGAGGAGGCCCACACGGGTCGGATGAGGTAGGGAATGGAAATGCATTATCATCGCCTTTGGGCCGCACACGCGGTCGGCATGATGGGGGTTGACATGCATATTACCCTTGAACAACACACCACGATGTGACCAACATCGAGCTAGCATGTACATCAACCTGGACATCATACATTAGTCGACTACGCAGGCGTGCATGCCATCATGGACCTTGGAAAAAAACACACGGTCAAATGACGTCGAGCTTGCATGCCATCATCGCCCTTTGACAGCACACATTACTTGTCGGGCGAACAGGCATGTAATAATCGACCTCATCAAGTACACGTAATGAAGGCGGAGTCGCAATATTATTCAATTGGCCAACACACACGCTTGACAACTTTGGGCGTTAAAATGTTATCATTTCCTTGAACAGGCATAAACAATTGATGGTGCGGGAGTGTCATGCCAACACACCTTTGGACACCACACATAGATAGACGACATCGGTATGGCATGTAAATCATCGCCCTAGACAACACGCACGGTTAGATGACCATCGGGCGTGATTGGTGGCATGGTCCTTTGGCAACACAACACGTGGGATGACGTAAATCGTTGCATGCCATAATCTCCTTGGACACAACACACAGTAACTACGCGGGCGTGGTATGCCATCATCACCCTTAGGGCGCACACATAGTCGAACGAATCAACCGTGGTATTCCATATCGACTTTTGACAAACAAAACACTGTCGGAAGACATTGGGAGTCGGCCCTTCCAAGATCGCAGTTTTTTGATGCACACCACGACCTGACGACTCCGGGCGGGCATGCCTGATGGGCCTTGGGGCTGCATAAACGTGTCCGGAAAACATTGGAGTGGAAATGCCATCACGCCCTTGGGGAAGCGCACCGAGTCAGATGGCATAGGGCGTAGCAGACATCATGCCTTTGGGCAAACACACGGTCGGATGACGTCGGGCGGGCGAATGTTGTCAGAGCCCTTGGAAATCACCACGATCAAACGACGTCGGGAGGGCTGCCCGCATGGACCTTGGGAAGCAACACAAGAAGATGAAGTCAGGCATGCATGCCATCATCGCCATTTGGGCAGCACACGTGGTCGGATGGGTCTGCTTAACTATTCCATATTCGCCCTTGGAAACCAACATGCTGGGACACGTCGGGCGTTGTCAGGCCATCATTTCCCCCTGGATAACAGACACGTTGGAATAGTTGGGTGTGGAATGCAATCATGGACCTTTAATAAAGCATACGATAGGACCGATGTCGGTGTAAAATGCCATCATCGCCCTTGGACAACTCGACACGACGAACGACGTTTTGAGTGTGTCATTGCATAATCGCCCTTGTGTAGACACATGATTCGAACTACGTCGGGCGTGGCCATGCCTCATCGCCCTTGGGCAGGAAAAACGGTGTACAACATCGAGTGGAGGCCTGCATGGACCTTGGGCAGCAAACACAGTGAGATAACGTCGGGCATGCCATTACGTCATCGCTATTTGGTCTCGAACACCAAGCGGGCGACGTCGGGGCGTGGACATGCCATCTTCACCTTGCGACAACACGAACGGTGGAACAACAGTCTAGGACTGACATGCCATCATCGCCCTTGGATAAAACATACACGAGTCGGGACTACGTCGGCATGTTAATTGCCATCATGACCCTTGACAAAACACAAGTCGAACAACGTCGATGTCGCCCATTGCCATCATCGCCCTTGGACAACATACATGATGTCAGAGGACATTGGGTGTTCATGCCAATCATCGCTCTTGGACAACATTACATTCAGACGGGTTGGGCGTGCGCAATGCTATCATAGCCCTGAGGCAGCACCCCAGTACGGACAACATCGGATGTTAGATTACCATTATGACCTGAGATGGCATACACGATCGGCTACCGTCAGCGTGGAATGCCATCCATCGCCCTAGGTAGAACACACAGCCGGATGACGTCGATTGGCATGCCATTCATCGTCATTTGAAAGCAAACAAGGAGGAAAACGTAGGGCGTGGCATGGCTAAAGAGCCCTTTAGGACTGAAACATGGTCGGACTACACGGGCGTAAATGCATCATCGCCCTCTAGCAGCACACCGTTAGACCGAGTAAGTGTTTAACATGCCATCATGACCTTTGATAGCACACACTGGTCGAGACTACATCGGGAGAGCAATGCCATCATCACCTCGGACAGCAAAAGTGGTCGTACGACGTGGGCGTGGCATGAAATCATCCATTTGAGACCACAAACACGAATGAATGATGTAGAGTGTGGCATGCAATCATCGCTCTTGGACTGCCACATACGGTTGGAGGATATCGCACATGGCATGCCCATATGGCCCTGGGCGGCACAAACAGTCTGCGAGTCCGGCCGGACATGCTAGCATCGCCTGCGATAGCACACACGGGCGGACGACGTCGACGTGGCATGCCATCATCGCCCTTGCCGACAGCACACGATCAGGGACTACGTAGCATGCATGCCATCATCGACCTCGAAAAATTGCAAACCATGATCGGACGCGTGGGCGGGAACATGCAATCTTCACCCTAGACAACACCACATGGTGGGAAAACATCGGGCATGCATGATGCATCATGACCCTTGGCTAACACAAAAGGTCGAACAAAACAGTAGAATGTTGAATGTCATCATCGCCATTGCAAACATACACGACTATCGGACGACCTTGGGTGTTGCATGACATCTCGCTATGGACACACATACACTGTCTGACAAACGTCAGGTGTGGCCAGTTATAATTCCTTGGATGCCACACACAATCAAACGATGCTGGCGTGGCAATGATTATAATAGCTTAGGCAGCACACACCGTAGAAAGACATCAGATGTTAATTACCAGATTGACTTAGATAGCATACCGACTCGGATGATGTCGAGGCGTC